>PVKS010001282.1:88487-147320 GCA_004027875.1 Aplodontia rufa
TTTTTTATTGAGTTTTTCACATGGCTTTCACTGCTCTGACACTTAGTTGTGTACATGGGTTGCTGGGGTTTGAACCTGTGTACTTGTGCATGCCAGGCAAGTGCCATAACCACCGAGCCACCACACCAGCCCCTCTTTCAGGAATTTAACTAAACATGTTAGCTAATCTGTAACACACTGCTATAGTACAAAGGTTAAAAGCAAAGCTGATAGAGCTATTTCAAACTGTACCAGATCTGGTTCACTTCAAAATACAGTCCTAAATTGTTTGCAAGGAAGAACTTAACCAAGAAATTACTCACTTGTTTCAAGAGTTCTGTAACCAACTATTATCAAGACCACTGTTTTACTTACATTCATAGCTCAAACAATGTTTTGTTAATTTGGCATCGTATAATAATTTATGTATGGGGCACAATCATTGATTTACTTGTCTGGTATAGCAGCAAGTAAATACTATAAGGATAGTCTTTTTAGAGGGCATATGTGATATTTTTTTCATCTTTCTACAGCTTTAATCTAGTCATAGGAAATAAATGAGGCAATGGCTTATCTACCTTAAAATATTAAAACTAAGAAGATGCTGTAAATGGAGACACTAGAAGATCACTAAAATATATTTTCTCAGATATTCAATTATGCAAATGAACATCAGGGGAAACTGGATATCCATACACAGAATAACAAAACCTAATCCCTGCACTAAAGACTATTCAAAGTAGATCAAAGACCTAGAAATTAGACCAGTAAATTTGTAACTGCTGGAATAAAACATAGGCTCAAGACTCCTACACAGGTGATGAATGAGTTCCTTAATAGAACTCCTAAAGTTCAGGAAATAATACAAAGAATTCACAAATGGATGGCATCAAATTAACAAGCTTCTGTGCAGCAAAGCAAACAATTAAGAGCATGAAGAAAGAGCTTACTCAATGGTACATGATCTACCAATTACTCTTCTGACTGAAGATTAATATACAGAATATATAAAGAACTAAAAAAACTTAATACCCAAAAAAGAAACCTAAGAGCACAATGAATGAATGGGCAAATGAACTAAAAAGAAACTTCTCAAAGTAAGAAATACAAACGACCAATAAACGTATGAAAAAAATGTTCAACATCATTAGCAATCATGAAAATGAAAATCATCTCATAAGAGTTAAAATGGCAATCATCAAGAATATGGTAACAGTAAATGCTGGTAAGGATACAAAAAAAAGGAACATTTACAATCTGTTGGTGAGATTGTGATTTAGGACAAATACTAGAGAAGTAAGTATAGAGGTTCCTGATTGTCTCCACTCATCTGTGGAGGTTGGGACTAGACCTGGGCCAGTGAGAAAGTTGGTCTATTATATGTTAAATCCAGATAAGGTGTAATGTTATACAACATAATCGTTTTTTAGTGATATTGTGGGAAGGAGAAGGGAGGGATTAGGGTGGGTAATTGGGGGGGGCACTCCTTTAATTCTAATATCCAGAATCTATACACATTTTATATTATTTTGTTAAAAAGTTGTATGGTTGTTCAAAAATAAAAAAAAAAAGGCTAGGTATGAAACCATCATGTGACCCAGCAATAGCATTCTTTAGTATTTTTTCCCAAAAGAACTAAAGTCAGCATACTATAGTAATACATGAATACACAGGTTTACAGCTGTGCAATTCACAACAGCCAACTTATGGAACCAGCCTAGGTGTCCATCAAAAGATGAGTGGAGGGGCTGGAGCGGTGGCTCAGAGGTTTCGGCAGCTCAGAGGTTTCGGCCCTTGCCTGGCAAGCACGAGGACCCGGGTTCAAACCCCAGCACCATGTACACACTGAGTGTTGGAGCAACTGAGGCCATGTGAAAAACTAAATAAAGTTGTTTCTCTCTTTAAAAAAAAAATGAGTGGATAAAGAAAATGTGGTATACATACACACAATGGAGTTTTACTCAGACATGGAGAAAAACTAAATTATGTTATTTGCAGAAAAATGGATAGAAATGGAGAATATAATGTTAAGAATATAATGTTGACTGAATCAACATGTCAAGGGTGACATGTTGATAATGTGGAAATAGAGACAAAAAAGAGGGAGCAAAAGGATCTCATGAAAACAGAGCAGGAAGTAGAGCAGGAAGGTTACCAGGTGGAAGGAGGGAGGGAGAAGTGTGATGCATGTATGAATATGTCACAGTGAGCCCCACAATTATGTATAATTATGATGCACCAATAGCATTTTTAAAAATGGGTTTTAAACCCTTAAGTAAAACTATAATCTGCTTGAGTATGTGTCCTAAATATGATACTTTAGTGTAGTTTTCTAAAATAATGAAGTCCTTACACAAGATGGGAAATCAAAAGTTTGTTGTTACATATAATAAATAAATATATTTGATTTTGTTCATCTTTTATCACAAACTTGAATATATAAAATTATAAAACCTAGGTAGATGTGAGCTACTAAAAAATAAATAAGGAACTGCAGTGCACTGAGAATAGTCATTCTTCATGGTGTCAGCTAGGAAAGTATAAGATATTTATAGCTGAAAGTCCTGCAGTCCTTGTTCTATACCAGCGACACAGCATTTTGTTGTTTTTATACTGACACCACTTTGTTCTGTCTCTTTCTCCATTCTAAAACCACTGACTCTCAGTATTTTGCAATAATAGTGTTGATGCTGGAAGGAAAACTGCTCTGGAAATGTGGGGGTGGTGGTGGGGGTGGTGTGTGTGTACCTGCTTGTGGCACAAATAGCAAGAAGAATACATAGGAAAGGATGACTAACCTCAGAAGGTCCACAGACTTATTCCTTCTCGTATCTCATTTTTCCTCTACTTTATTCTAAGATCAATGTAAACATATATGGAGAATCGATGACTTAAAGTAGGGGATTACAGAAAAAGTATTTCTCTTAGGAGGAAAGTTGTTTTGCTGCTCACTTTAGTACCTAAATTTACAAATACACATATATAAAAGAAACTATCAATTCTTATAGATTTTAAGCTACAGATATGGGAAAGAAATAGAAACATGCCTAAAGAAAAAGAATTTGTCATTAAAAAATTCATTTGTAGCCTTTTTTGGTCTACCTTTCTCTCCACCACTTTTACCAAATAATAAGTCTTACAAATCAAAGAACTGAGAGATTCTCTACCTTTTGGCTTTTGTTATGATGTAATTATACTCAAGGTTTATTTCTTAAGTTGTCTCTTTCCCCACAAAGTAACACAGATTCCAACACACCAGTGTATAGTTTCCTCCCATTCTCTTTGTGTAAAATCTTAGTCCGTCGTTGGTGAACTGCCTAAAGTTTCTCTGTTGTTTACTTTATAAAAATCCAGTTGAGAATTCTTGTAGATTTTTATAAGATTATGAAACTAAAATTACTGGAAGATGGCTACTTTCAATTTGCTTTCAACAGATAGCATACATGTAGGGAAATCCAGGAAGATGGAATCTTCAGAACATATTTTATTCTACATCAAAATGTGCAATAATATCATGCTTTCAAAGTATCAGAAAGGCGTTTGTTCCTATTTTTAACATCTATCTCTATTTGAGACTCTCATTGAATCCTAAACTCCTTCCATGAAACTTCTTTTTTTGAAAACTATTTAAGAACAAATATAAAATATGCTTTGTTTATAGTCAGTCTGCTGAACCTTAGATAGCATTTCAAGGTCTGAGGTCTTTTCCTTTTCAGTAAGTTATCTGCTTGTAAGAATACAAAAAAACTACTGGTGATTTAACAAAGCTGATACAAAGTCTTACAACTCACATAATGTAAACTAGGCATATGTATTTAGTATCATATCCATCATATCCTACCCTATAAGTAGACCATCATGGGACTGAAGTAGAGATGGGAAAACTACACCAAATGGGGAAAATGTAGCTTGCTATCTGTTTCTGAAGACAGACAGATTGATAGACAGATAGATAGATAGATGATAGAAAGATAGACAGACAGAGACAGGAAGGAGGAAAGCCATGAGCATTTATTTGTATGGCTTTCACACTACAATGATATAATTAATAGGTGTGACTGATACAGTCTTGCAAAGCTTGATGCATTTACTATCTGGCCCTTTACACAAAGAATTGGCATTAGCTGTAAGGATACACCGTGGATTTCATCATATTAGAAGAAACTTATGCAAAAGTGATTGAGAAACCTCTGAAGTCATGACTATGGTAATAAACTGTGTATGACAACAGACAGAGACAGTTCCAAATATTTTATTAGTCGTACTTCACAGAATTTAGTAAACGTTCCAACCCACTGAGTTTTGTTCTTTGTTTGTTTGTTTTCTTTCTTTTTTTTTTTTGGTACCACAGATTGAATCCAGGAGGCCTTAATCACTAAGCCACATCCCCAGTCCTTTTTTATTTTGAGACTGGGTCTCACTGAGTTGCTGACAGCCTCACTAAATCGCTGTGTCTGGCTTTGAAATTGTGATCCTCCTGCTTTTGTGTTCGGATCCGCTGGGATTGCAGGCATGCGCCACTGCTCCCAGCATACCCAGTTGTTTCAATGAGATGTTTCTGCTAGTTGAACTAAAATGTATTCTAGAAAGAATATTCTGGAAGCTAGTTTCATTGTATAGCATGGATAAGGATCCAGTTAATATAAACAGCATTGCCAACTCACCTGATTCTACCCCTGGGGCGCTCAGATTGCTCTGACATAAAGCTTGTGCTGCTGAGGCGTGAGGCACTGCTGGTTCGGGAAATGGCGGACACATCACTGACATCACTATCTGATGATTTGGCAGAGACGTTATCACAGCTTCTGTACTGATCTTTATGTATATTATACTAAAGATTAAAAACAAAAAAGGGTGAGCTCCATCAAGAGATCATGGAAAAAAAAGACACAGATGGCCAGGTAAATGACTACTTAATCCCCATCAAATGC
The DNA here is from genome assembly GCA_004027875.1 of Aplodontia rufa. Taxonomy (NCBI): domain Eukaryota; kingdom Metazoa; phylum Chordata; class Mammalia; order Rodentia; family Aplodontiidae; genus Aplodontia; species Aplodontia rufa. The sequence continues at coordinate 93,398 of PVKS010001282.1, forward strand.
AAATGAACCTTTGTAAAAGCAGGTGTGGAATCTAAAATAATCCAAACAGCAATATTATTTCCAACATAAAGACCTCTTATCCTTTCAGTGATAAGAAATGGCACATGAAGACTAAACACAAAATTTAAACACTTGGATGGAAAATTCAATGAATTATTTGTATATACTCAAAAATCTAAAATTGTATTATTCACTTGCATCTGGTATACTTGTTTCTTGTTTTCTTTTTTTCACTACTCTTTTGTTCACTTTCCACTCTACTCTTTTTATCTACTTTTTATCTTTTTTAGACTGTTTTTCATCTACCCACACTTGTCCATTCTTTCTGAAGCGACTCAAATTTCCTGTGCCCTTTCCTTATTCTAAGGAATACTCTACCTTTCAAATTTCTTCAATAAACTCTCTCTCTTCACACGCACACTGATATTAAAAGTGAATGGATGTGACAAAGCTGGGGAAAGTGACAGACACAATGACTGGACTCCACCTTCCTTTCTGTTATGGTTTTATAAGACATTATTAACTGGATCAAAAGTAAAATATGTGGTTCCTATTAATATTTCAATATACACATTATTTTTAAATGTCTTTATATATTTCCTACGATTTTAGGAATCATCAGGTAAAAGGTTAAAACATGCAAACTTTTCAAGAGAGTTAGTCTGCCCTTCTTTACTCTTTTATTGCAATGAGCCACATAGTAAATAGCTTATGTATTACACATGCATTGGAATTAAAATAGTAAGGTTTTTATATATAACTTAAAATATCTAAGACATGAGTTTTCTTAAGTACTAGAAATTAAGCTACTGTAACTTCTTATATAAAATAAAAGAAAGAAAGAATAACTAAATGTTAGATATTTAGGTTTCCTGCTAAGCAATTTAATTTTAGATTTCTGAGCAATAAAGGTGTGAAAATATCAATGTCATCTAAACCCTCAGAAACAGTTATCTTCCATCTGATGCTCCATATCAGGGATTTTAATGAATCTCAACTGTTTTGCTAAAATACACAACATAAACTTAATTCTTTGGCTTTATATATATATACACAAAAACTTTTAAAAAGTATTTAAAAACCTTTTAAAAATAATCTTAGAGAAAGGATTCAGATTTACTTCATAACGCCTCATATAAGAATAGGTAAGTTCTAAAACACTTACATTTTAATTCTTCACATCTTGTGTCTAAACTGGTCAAAGAATTTTACATCAGCTAGGAAAACAAATTCCACTTTATAAAATATGCATAAATTATTCTTCCAAAGGATTTCTCATAATTATATTTCTCTTTGAAAGCCATATAATTATAACCCAAAATTCACATACACTATGATGTCCAGAACTCAAGATTACTATATAATTTTATGTTTGATCTAAAATTAATGTGGTTCAATGCATTGAAGGTAATGTGATGATTCAGTCTACCAAGCAAGTTCTTTCATAACTGATCATATGATCCTGACCAAATGACTCATTTTCATCAGAACCGTTTTTAATTTATACAGTAGATGTGATAACAACTTAATATTATAGAATAGAAAGTGAGTTTTAACATTTGCTGATGTGCAAACAAAACCCTTACTGTTTCTTAAAATTATTGGGACAAACAGATATACTATATAATAATCATAATGTTTCTGAATGTATTAGAATGATAGCTTCTCCTAGATAGAAATGGAAATCAATGAGGCCCAATACCCTAAGAATTTTTCCAGTTTTTAGAAATTTTCTAGTACTGGACTGACACCCAGAACAAGTGCTCCCCTTATTTGCCAACATTAAGCAGTATGACTACAGTACAAGGAGATGTAAGTGTAGAAGTATTTCTTCAACTAAAACAGCTTCCCTTTCCATAAGCCATCTCTTATGTGATTTGTATATAGGCCTTTGCTATTCCATATTAAAAAGTTAAATATGTTGATTTTTTTATCAAGTATGGTTTAGTAAATTTCCTATGTAACAATTTAATATTTTAATGGAAATACATTATTATATTTTGAAGAACAGAATTTCCACAGCAGGAATTTATACTGATATAGAGGAGAAAAACAAGTCATTAATGAGAGGGAAGGTTCTAAATATGGGGCTGCTGTTTTTAGAGGTAAGCAATAATAAACACTCAGCAGCTACCTTACAAAACACATCCCATCAGTCTTGGCTGCTGTTCCTGAGTTACAGAAACAAAAGCATCCTAAAATGTGAGTGCTTAAATGTGAATTTAACCTTCAATTATGAATTTCAACCCATCATTGAAGCATGCAACTCTGCCTAACATCAATGAAAAAATAGCACGGAGATACATTTCAAGAATGCCAAAGCAGTTTTATGTCTTTTCAAAAGCAAAGTTACTCAGGATGAATGTTTATGGTACCATGTTTCAAAAAAATCTCAGGAATTATATTTATGTGATCATTTTTTTGTCCTGAAAAAAAAACATAGTTTTGACATTTAGTTAAAAGAATTTTGAGAACAATTAATTATTTCTATCTTGGCAATATTTTCAACTAGGATGTATTGCTTCATTCAAAATATCAAGTATGAAGACACTGAAAAATAATAATGAAGTTCAAAATTTAATTTAGATTACATTTATGACAATATCGGCACTCAGTTATAGAAGTAAAGAGAGATCTTTTCAAAATATGTTAAAAATGATTGTTGTAAAAGTATAAAAAACAAAAAGGACAATTTCTCAAGTATATGAGAGAGGTTTACACTGACTGAAATGGCTACTAGACACTATCTTTTAAATCCCACTAACATGTACAATTATGTTTTTAGCAATTAAAAATTTAATAATAATATTGGAATCATTAGGTCAATATGAATGTCTTTTACTTGAAATGCAAACTAAAAAATAAATTAATCATTTGTTATTTTACATATTTTCTCATCATCTATTGTTACAAGTTTTGAAAGCTACCATACCTTAGATCTCACACTTACTGGCATTACAAGCTGTAATATTTTATTAAGTGCTAGAATCAATCAACATATTCAGAAAGAGTAACAGTAATACATTTGAAAGTAATGTTTATAAAATATTCAAATGCAGTGACAGAGAGGGAAAGGAAGACAGGAAGACCATGTCTATGTAAAGGAGGGAGGAAGGACAGAATGCACAAATGTAAATTAACAGCCAATGGAACCTTTGAACCAAGCTGTAGTAATGTATGCACTTCAGTGATACAAGAAGCATAAAAATGTAAGTCCCCAAATCACATCACACGTATCTTAGAAGCCTCAGTGTTCATAATTTTGGTAAATAAGTAAGCTACAGTAGAATATTTTGAGGTCCTTTCAAGTTCTAAATTGCTATGAGCCACAGAACTGGTATCTCCCAAACAAGATAAGACTACTTTTGATTTACCGTGACTACAAGTTATTGGTGATGATTTGGACTTTTAGAGCTCTACATTGCATAGATTATTTGATCAACTCACTAATGACTGGAGTTCTAGTTCAGAATGATCCAAAGGCTCTCAGATTTTATATATTGTTTACTTTCCTCCTTCCTATGTGCTAGGTATAACTGGCCTTACTTCCCTTACTGTTCTATTTGACCTTATCCTCTGACATAATGCAAAGAAATCAATAAAGTTATTTCTGGCTTTAATAATGTATTTGCAGTTTAAAGAACTTTTTGAATAAATGCATCTAACTGCAGAAAAAAACCCCTAAAAACCTGAATTACCCTGCCTTATAATTCTTACCATATTTGTTGTAAAAGAAAACAAAAGTAATGTGACATTCAAGGAGATAGACAAGTCGATTAGGTGGTAATTCTACAATAAATAAATAGTAGAGATGTACAGAGCTGATATCAACTCTATGAGCAATCAAGATATTGTGCTTATCAATTCTATGTTTTACCTTTACTGATTCTATTTTTTAAAAAGTTGTTACAAACTTTGGGAGTTTGCATTCGTGAATCACAGTGACCCTCTGCATTGACTGTTGAAAATCTTTTTTCATCTAATGTAAGGTGTAAAGTGACCACCTTTACAACATGCATAATTCTGTGGGTGACAAGTCTCATTCTGTAACTACAACTACTTTTTTATATTAGTCACTAAATTTATGCTTCTATTGTTTTAACTTTTTTAAAAAGAGAGAGGGAGAGGGGGGATCAATTTTATTTTGTTTTTCATGTAGCTTTCATTACTCCAACACTTCATGTTGTATGTGGTGCTGGGATTCTAACTTGCATCTGGCGCAAGCCAGACAAGCACTGTAACTGCTGAGCTGTTGCTCCAGCCTCTAGTTCTACTATTTTAAAAAGTAAGTTTTTTCTATGCTAGCTTTCAAGTTTCAAACATGTATATAGTTATGTTTATAGCAGCTCAATTTACAATAGTTAAATTATGGAACCAACTCAGATGCCACTCACTGGATGAATGGATCTAAAAGCTCTGGTGTATACATACAATGGAGTTTTACTTAGCTATTAGAAATAATGATATTGCATCCGTTGAAGGTAAATGGATGGCACTGGAAGAAATTATGTTGAGTGAAGCTAGCCAAAACCAGAGAGCCAAGGGCCAAATATTTTCCCTCATTTGTGGTGGCTGGAGCTAAACCCAGGCTTGGGAGAAAGGTAGACAAACTCATGTATTAGAACCACAGAACAAAAGTGCAATTTGTTACTATTTATGATATACAGTTGCAAGATACTACATAAGATATTTGAACAAGCTATACTGCATGCCTTTACAAAAACGTAAATGTTTAATCCTATTGTTAGTATATATCAAATAACAACAAGGGATGATAGGAAGGGAGAAGGGGAAATGTTGGAACTGAGATAAAGCAAGGTACATTCCAAGCACTTATAAGTACATCACTGTATATACTACAGTCATGTATATAAAAATGTTCTTCATAGGTATAAGAATTATGACACTGTACTTGGGTTTTTTGGAAAAAATGTAGGATCTAGAAGAGAGGCAAGGGATCAGGGATGGAGGAGGGAAGGAGAGGGATGCAAGAGAGTGGGGATATTTACCAAATTATATTGTTATATTGTGTGCATCTAGGAATATGTGACAACAAATCCCATCATTATGTACAACTATAATGCACTAATAAAAAAATTAAAAACATGTATTGTTGGTTTTTCTAGTCTATATTTTAGGGTTTAAAAATAGTTTCTTTAGTCCTTATTTCAGGCTAACCATATTAATTTAGTGTATTTTTTTAACGCTGGTTTCTTATATGTCATTGTTTCCAAAAGGGTTTCTTTATATCTAATTATAACAAAGGTTGGCTTGTAATAGATATTGCTACTTTTGTAATAATTCTTAAAAATATTTTCTTTTTTAGAAGCTTATGTGATTGTTCAACAAATAAAATTCTGAATAAAAAAATTTTCTTTTTTTCCACTGGTTCAATATCGTCTTACATAATGAAGGAATTTGTTGGTTCACATTCATATATGCATACATATATATTGACAGAGTATTTTAAGTAAACCAGATAATATACATAAACCTACCTAAAGTATAAAATTCTATGCTATTTTAATTAAACTTATTAGATGTTAATTAGCATTTTATAGACTCCTCAGTGTTTCCTTAAAAATATTAAAATGTAAATTAAATGCTTATTGGCACTTGAAATTGTGTGATTTCAGCTTCTAAGGGTTTGAAATAATCAGCTATTATTTCTTACTAAAGACTGATCAATTAAAAAAATCACAAGATAACTTTCTTCATTGATTAACAAATCTCAATATTGATACCAACCTCAAAAAGTGTTTAAGATTATAAATAGGTATCTTGCTTTTTTTTTAAGAGAGAGAGGGACAGTAAGAGAGTGGGAGAAAGAAAGAATCGATTTAGTTTTTCATGTGGCTTTCATTGCTCTGACATTTAGTTGTGTATGTGGTGCTGCGTTTTGAACCCATGTCCTTGCACATGCCAGGCAAGCACATGAGCACCGAACTACTGTTCCAGCCCTTGCTATTTTTTTTTTTAAGGGAGAAGAGAGAGGGAGAGACTGAGAGAGAGAGAGAAAGAATCAATCTTATTTATCTTTTTATCTGGTTCTTGTTTTTCTGATATTTAGTTGTGTATGTGTATGTGTATTCAGACTGGGTCCTCGTACATGCCAGACAAATGCTCTAAGTGTGGAGCAAGTGCTCCAGTCCAGTATCTTGCTATTTTAAATGCAATATTTAAATGTTATTCAAACAACAAAATGGCCTCTTGTATGTTACTTATTTTTGTGAACTTCACTATCATCAGCCATAAGTGACTATATCTATATCTATCTATATATATATGGTATTTATATATTCTGCTTGTAGAAAACTGATAAATCCAAGTTAACAAATCATATTTCAAAAAAAGTTGTATGTTATGAAAATATCAGGAGGAAGGAAGATTTTTTTCAGGCTTTGGTAAATTATGACACAAGACTATTATTACTCAGTGATAACTCATACAGCTCAGTTTTTTGCTTACTCTTCCTGAGCACACAGTATACATTTCAAAAAGGGAAACTATTGGTTGGATACTACTGATTTTTACCTTGGAATATTGCTCGCGATCAAGTTCTTGACTAGAACCAGACCCTGTTGTCTGCTTAAATCGATGGACTTTCATTTTCATCTGTCTTGTTCGTTCCTCCACTACTAAGCTTGCTGCAAAAACACACAATGGAAGCCTATTAAAACACATGAAACACCTAGAAGGAACTGAATGGTTTAAGATTTTAATGCTTTTGAAATGACTTCAATTAAACAAAATTTTGAAATAACACATGATTAATAAATTAAATAAAATGTAAAATTTATAATACTAGCAACTGTTAATCTAAAGATGAACATGATTCAAATTACACAGAATGGGGAACACAATGTTAGTAACAAAAGATAAGTAGCCTAGGTCTTTATCTAACATGAATTATCTTTAATTCCCTTCATGACTGATTATATAAAACCAAATTTAATTGTGAAAATGTTTTCAATTGAATCAACTGGTTGTTGCATGTACATATATAAGGAAAACAGATATGCGTACTTATCACATCACACATATATGCACATGCTTACATGCATGCACACACTCACTGAACATACTCAGCTGACAGCAGTCATCTAAACAGTGCTCCTGACAACTGCCTACTCTTGAGGTATTCCTAGTAATTTATGGATTTCGACAGGTAGCTTCTCCTGAATATTTGCAACTGCTACCAATAGATTTACTTAGATAAAAGATTAGTTCTTTGTTTCTGAAGGTTATATCTGAACCACATACATAAATTTCATAAGTTTTGAAAGTGAGATATACTATTTTAACTTCTTGATTAATAATATATAAAGAAATATTTTCCATTTAAGGCTTTATTAATCTAGCAAGCGGCAAGTGTGAATGTTTAAAGGGCAAGAATTACAACTTCCAAAAAAATATACTATTTTAAGTCAGAATTCATCACAAACAACCTAGCTTCAAAACTTTGCCTTTACTGTTTGCATTTTTATAAATGAAAGGAAAAGAAAAGACCTAAGGATATAGCCATGTAGAGGATAAGCTATTTAAAGTTTATACTTGCACTGGATGAGAAATAAATTTATTTTTTACAAATTATTTTTGTCAAACTCCCAGACTACTTAATGTCCAAAAGAAGTGCTGAGATTTGTTTAGTTGCATGCACGTGTGTGTGACAATTTTTCTTTGGTGACCAACATGGTGGGATTTCTGCCAAGTGACTTTACTGGCTTAAAAATGAATGGAAATGATGATATATCTGATTGACTTGACTGCTGATTTTCTCTCTTTGATGCAAAGTTTATGAAAGCATTTGATGACAAATTTGTCTAATACAGTGCTTAAATGTGGCCTATTAAACTTTGATAAATAACACACCCACTTTAAAAATTAAGTGAACAAGATAACTTTTATTGTGCATTCAGGTACAAATAGTCCAAAATATAAATACATAAAGTTTGGAGTTTATGCCTAAGTGTTTCAATCATACCTTAGCACTAAATCATCAAATGTTTCACTTTGCTAAATTCAGTAACTTAGTCTCAATCTCTATCATCACAGTTATGTGAATTAAGCAATGGAACAATGTTGACGTCAGACAGTAAATAATCACTATCATTATAATTCAGAGATGGTTCAACAGAGACCTTGAGAAAAGCAGTTCAGAAACTTATTAATTACAACAAATAAGGTGTCAGATGAAAAACTATAAAGCAAAATGTTACATGAGAGTAATTAGGAACTGAAACAAAGTTATTGAATATATATATTAAAGAAAGCCATAAGCAATATGGAAAATGTACAAATATATGCTGTTTTCTGCCTATGGCATGAGTACCTGTGGGTACACACTCAATCATTTGCTTTAATCTTTGAAAAAAACTTAAATTAATTGTAATCTGTTATGCTTTTAAATTAAAGCTTAACGCAATTTAAAATAACCTCAACCACCAATAAAAAAATCTAAATAAAGTGAACATAATTATTCTCTCCAAATCATACTAAGTTTGTTAGGAATGTTTCGACATTTATTAGTCCATAGCTTTGCAATCTTCACTTTTAGTATCATGTAGTTCTTAGGACTGATTATTACTTAAACAATGATGATTATTTCCTAAGAACTACTGGCCTGAAACAGTTTGAAATTGTTCGAGTCATTGAATCTTGTTCAAACAATACCTCATTTCTCTAGTGTTGTTTTAACTATTGATATGGTTGTATTTAAATATTTATTTTGCAAAACTCCAGACCAAATCATAAGAAGACAACAGTACATCCTAAAATGCACTTCAAGATTGTTTTAAATGACTTCCTTTTTACCTTCCAGATATGATTAACATACTGTGTTTATTTCTAAAGGAGTTGGAGCCAAAGATTTTTTTTACATCTATCAAAGAAAGAAAAGGCTTTCAATTAATATTATAACTCAAAATCATGAGTAGACCTACACTCTAGAGTAAAACTGTAGTTGCTGTGCTATGCTCCTAGCTTGCTCTTGGATTCTAAGAGAAGCAAAATGCACACACCTTTTTTATTTACTCATATCAAATGGCCAGATAATCATATAATATCACACAATTTTTGTAGCAGGTGTCCATTCCTGATGGCATGTGCTTAGTACATATTCCGAAATAATTGTTTATTCAAGTTATCATGTTTCAGTAAGTTCTTTTCATAACCACTGAAGAACCTTCAGTATGAATGTGGAAGTTCTTTAACTTTGCTAAAGATTTTGATGGTTTTCCATCTTATTTCTCAGCTGCCTACTGTGGAGAAAATGACATTATTTCTGAGTTAGAGGTATGCCAATCTAAATATTAAGAAAAAATTGATCAAATAAAACAATATCACAATTAATGATTTCATTAATTGACATTATTTATACAAATAGTAATGATTAAAGGTGAATTAGAACTTTGGAAGGTTCTTAGAAGGTGATTATTTCTGCTATATTCTTTATAAGTAAAACCGGCCTCAAGAGTAGTAAGCTGATTATCTCATTTTGAGAAGAATGATTACTGTCCATCATTTAAAATTTTTACATTATTTCATCAATTTAAATTCTAATAGCAAAATTAAAATATAAAGTTTTTTCCAATTCTCCTAGATCCTAGCATCAAATACCCATTTTAGAAGCACTCTGAATGTTGGTAGTATAGTAAACAAAGTTATTAAAATGCCTGTTGCTATTCCTTTATAGAAAGATTAAAAATTGGAGATATTGAGTTATTATTTGTAAAATATTTCATACATGTTGAAATTAGAGTTAAAAACCCTCTCACCTTTTAAAACATAATTTCATTTAGCTTTTAATGAAAATTGAGCTTATATGTAACTCAGTCAAGAGTTAAGAAATTTTACTATAGGCTATATTTCAAGTATAATCACAAATAGTGAGATAGTATATTAAACACTTTATCTCCCCTAATCCCTAAGATGTAATCAACACCGCAATTTTATAAAAAATATTTTAGGAGATTAAAGGGTTAAAATGCTCACTATAACTCTCCAGTTGAATGAAATGGTTTATGTTGAATAAATTATGCCTTACATATCACATATTGTTACCAAAAATATTAATTGAACAAAATTGCTTTTCTTCAAGGTAATTTTTATTAATTTTTCTTTCCAAATGCTGGTATTTTTTTCAGATGCATCTACATATATCAAAAATCAACTCAATATCACAACTAAGAAATTATAAGACTGAAGCTTATCTTTAGGAGTTAAATGAAAAACCACACTCATGAAAACTTTCATTTTATAAAACTCAACATGAAAAAGAATTATGATTGGAACAGGCAGATTAAAAAAAAACTATAATTTACAGAGTATTATAATTTATTTAATTTTCTAATGAAAAGTATTAAATAACATTAAAAAGACTTAGATTAAAATAATTATTTCTCTTTTCAAGTGACACACTTTGCCAACAAATCTTAAGCTATAAATTTTGCATATGATTTTAACCTGGTCATATAGTTATCAAAGATTCATGATCAAAAATGGATTCTTTGAAGAATTTAAGAACAAGCTGAATTCATTTGATAATTTTATTTTGTATCTAAAAAGTCATTTGTCTAGATGTCTTTCATAATATTTATTAAAGAAGTCTATGACTAAAAAATTAGTTTTAAAAAACTTAAGTCACTACTAAATGTACCCTAACTGATCATTGAAAAATTTCTATAATTTCACCTCCAAAGAAACTGATTATTTAGGAAAATTTTTGACTTATTTGACATTTGTAACTTTCTTGAAAATATTACAAATATTGTAGTTATATATAATTTAGTACAATTATAATTTAAATATTAAACTTACATAAATCTTAAGAAATTGTCATAATTTATTCATATAAAAATGAATTTGCTCTATCACAAAATTGCTAAAATCTTTCACATTTCTATGTTTGAGAAATTAACATGAATTTGTTATTTCACATGTATCTGGAGGAAAAATAATCTGTATTAATATATTGCTAAATCTAAAATTTTTAGGTATTCTTGGTGAAATAAAATTTTAAAAAGGAAAGAACTAACACAAATGTCTATATTTTAAATTATATTAAAGCAGAAATATTATGAGCATTGTACTTTTTAACAAGATTAGCTAATACACGGGTCAAAGGCAATAAAATATCTATATGGGATAATTAAGTCCACTTGCTTATCTATTATATTCTACCATATTTTATGACTGGAAAAACTAACATTACAGCTTCCTTTCTGTAGAAAACAATGACAATATTTTTACTGTGAAGCTACAACCCTGGATGCAACGCATGTCTCAAGAATAGCAATAGAAATTGTCAGGTGTAGTGAAGTAAATGTATGAAATACCCACAAGGTCTCAGTTACTGACAGTAGTGGAAAAAAAAATCAATGAAGCACTGCATTTTCAGAAAATGACTTCAAGGATAGTAGGGAATGAAATACAAGCCATAACCTAATATAGAGATTAAAAAATAATAAAAGATGCAAAAGATAATAGATAATTAGCATTCAGTATAAACTATGCAAAGACTGAATGTGAAGATTATTTAAAACTAGATCTTAAAACATTCTTTCAAGCAAGATGGCTTGATATTTGAAATTTTGAAATGCAACACTAGTCTCTGCTTATGGTATTTTAGGCTTTAAAAGAATAAGAATTTTTGTGCTGGAGAGGTGGCTCATTGGTTGGAGCATTTGCCTGGCATGTGCAAAGACATGAGTTCAAACCCCAGCACCACATACTAAGTGTTGGAAAAACAAAGGCCAGATGAAAAGATAAATAAAATTGATTCTTCTTTATCTCCCTCTCTTTCTCTCTCCCTTGATCTCTCAAAAAACAAAAATGAATAAGAATTTTAATATGGATCAATTCTCCACACACCTAGAAACAATGTGGCAAAATGTAAGAACCTAGGAATGGTAATAATGATTATGGGTAAATTATACTCTGAGGCCCATCATTACTGATTCATTCAGCATTCATTGTTTGCTCAGTTAACTCCTGCCATATCTCTCCATACAGAGTTTTTAATTCTAAACATTAGAGACATCTCAGAGTAATTTCCAGTGTTGTAGTCTATCTTACTTTAATAGGCATTATTAAAGTCTTTAATTTTTTTCTTATTTGCAAAAATGGAAAGCTACAATGACTATCTTTTTCTGTTACCTAATTTCCCATTATTAACAAACCAATTTACCAAAACTAGAGGTACTGAGGAAGAAAATTCATGATTTGTATAGTATTCCACTAATTCTATGATAGTGGGAAATGAAATACAAGGCACAATTTAATAAAAATAATAAAAGATGAAAAAGATATAATTAATTGGCATTCAATATAAACTATACAAAAACTGAATATGAAGATGATTTAATTATAAGCTAGATCTTAAAACATTCTATTGTGTTTTTTTAATTTAAGAAATAATATATTTCTTTAATGTTTATCCTTACATTTTTATCCTTATTTTTGGAATCATACAAGTGAGTAAGCAACTTTGACACGTTAATCAAACCTCTGCATGACAACAACCCCTGCACACATACTATTCATAAAGATCAAATGTTTTAAATATTTTGATGGTATTAACATACCCTAGTTCTGGGTCATTTTTTTTTAATTAAACGCATTTCAATTTGCAAGCACAGAAATGTTCCAAGTTATTATCCTTGTGTCCTTGCATAATTCTCTTGGATATTAGGGATTATGCAATAATAACATAGGAAATAATGTCTATCCAGTATGAGCGACAAATTGCAACAGTAACATGTTAAGCAAATATAGCACATTTTAAGGACATTTAGAGAAAATAACCTGTTTGGTACAGACAAATGAAATGGAACACTGATACAAGTGAAAGAGGATATTTACATACATAATTACTCAAATTTGACTACAGCTAGAACCACAAGACAATGTCTTGTTTCTGCATGCTTATTTCAACTAAGCTACCTAAGACAAAACTCATGATTTCAACCCTCAGGTATTACTTTTCAGTGTGAAACCTACCAAGCTTTAAAGTAATGCTAAAATCTCTAGTCCTTCATAAATTAAAAAAAAAAAAAATCAGGCTCTTAATGAAAGAACCTGTCATTTACCATGACCTGTTGTGCTACTGTGGGTTAAATAACTTTTCAAAACACATTTAGGTTTATCCATTACTTTGTATTATTCCAAATATAATAATGTCAACAGAATCTGTCCTGAAAAGCTTAATTTGGCATAACTTTGCTAAATTCAGCTTGATTTTTTGACAATCTCTTCCCATGTTTTGCATTAATTGGGAGACACAGTTTTAGAGAAAATACATCAGAGCCTATTTGATACCTGCTTGATGTCTAGTTTTTTCTGTACTTTCTCTAAAAAGCTCAGGAAGAAAGAGAAAGTGATATACTCCCTCCATGGGGTGTATCTTGTAATTTGAGGATTGGTTGTTATATGTTACATTCTGGAAGCCTTAAAGCCTACGATGCAATTACAAACACACACAACTGAATCAGAAGAGCAGGAAAATAAGATCAAAATCATAACTTCTAAACTGTTACACAGGTCCTGAATGCTTGAAGAGAAGGCCAGAAAGATACCCTGTATTAGTGGGTTTGTGGCAAAAGGAAGAAATAGCTAATCTTTTACTAATGAAGTTCTAAACAGGAGATCTCTAATTGTTTATGAATATTTATAATCAGTGTTCAAGAAAAACAATGATTTGGAAAAGTGAAAGCCTTGCATCTTAAAAAAAATTTTTTTTTGCTTTTTGGTGTTTGTCTTGTTTTGTTTTGTTTTGTTTTGTTTTGTGTAGGGGAAGGGATCATCAACAGCAAATTAACATGTGTAAAGGTCAGGGAATATTGAGAAACCTCTTGACTCCTTCAGTTTTCCTCTACCAGTCATACCATTTGCCAGGATGGGTCAGGGTCTGTTGACCACATGTAGCTTCCTTGGGAAGCATCTGGGTATCTCATTTTCCAATGACCCTCCTTTTTGCATCATGTGTACTGGTTGGAGGAGTTCTTGGGTGACACTCACCAGAGGTGTAAGGCAGAGTCTCCCTTTCCTTGGTTCTTTCACTTTCTTTTTCCTATCTGTTCTGAGGGTAAGGGCCTCATGCATGCTAAATAAGCACTCTATCACACAGCTATATACTCCCAGCAGGTCCAATATGGTACTAGTAAATAATAATAAAATGTAAATAAAATTAAAAAATTTTGATACTACTTGAAGAGTTAAGACATTATTGATGCTGAAAAACACAAATTACTTTACTTATGTAAGCAAAAGTCAAGTATATAATGTTCCTATGTTTTACAGCCATAGTACACTATTAAAATAAATGTTCAAATATCACATACAATTACTAATGTAACATAAAAGAAATAAAATTTGTTTTTCACTTTTATGAAAACTGCATATAATTAAAATCAATGGTCATAGGCTGTAATAATTTGTTTTCTTAAGTTAGCACTCCCAACTGTTTCTGTCAACATTTAAAGTGGAAAAGCACATGTAATTTATTTGAGTTTCTATTATAGAAAGCTGATTAAAAATAGAGTTGAACAGAGACAATCCTTAAATAGCCCCTACGACATGATTACAATAATTATTACATTTTTATCTTTGAAACAGAAAACAAAACATCACAAAATGCTATTTACTCTTTGTTCCTACTGAAATAACTCAAAGACTGACTTTTTCATGTGTATAAGTTACACATATATAGTATATATATGTAGATAAATATGTATGTATGTGTATATAAAGGAAATTCACACTTTTAAAAAAGATAATGTGACATGTTCTGTTAGGATTTGAAATTGCTTCCAAAAGCCAAAATACTAATGCATTTAAGATACTATCTAAAGCACATAAATTAGAAATTTATTATGACAATAACATTTTTTCTCACCTTGAAGTCATTTAATTTCAGGTTCAGTTTTGATCTTCTTATATCATTATTTCGATGCCCCCAAACTACATTCATGGGCTCTTTAAAACTGTCCAAGAAATGTAGCAGAGAGGGAAAAATTGGCTTACTTTTAGAACACATAATTTAAAATAGGCCTAAAAGCAGTCTGTGAAGCCTAAAATGACATGGTCTCTCAGTTTTCTATATAAAAGGAGTTAAAGGTAAATGAAGTTGTAAGAACATTGACAGCTCCTCAATTAACTCAAGTCTGAGTACGGTGTTATCTATTCAAAGACACTGGACATGTTTCTCAAGTTGTATCGAAATTTGATGGACAATCCCGGTATAATTGTGCCAAGAGGTGAAAAACTACATCACAGGGGAAGATAAGGACTAAGTGGACTTCCCCATAATCCTGGTGCTGAGAGGGGGATGTCACAACAACATGGCACAGGGGACAGAACATGGGCTGCGGCATCAAAATCTGGTTCTGCCTCACAGCAGCTTTTTTCCTTAGGCATTCCACTGATCCCCTTTGATTCTGTTTCTATAAAGTATGTATTCCTATAATTATGTTGAGATGCACGCACAGTAGGAACTCAATAAATGCTGTTTGAATGTTCAAGAGCCTCTGAATGGAAGTGGTTAAGAACAAGGTTTTTGGAGGGAAGCTTATGTCTAGTTTCCTGTCCTACTACCTACCAAATGACTGACTGATGAGGGGCCAAGTTTTTAATCTTTAGAAGCCTTAGACTTCTTAGAAAATGAGGATGTTGATCCTACTGTCTCAGGTTCCTAGGAAATTTAAATGGACAAATACATAATACACTTAGCCAAGATATCAACATATAGGATATGCTCAATACTATATACTGATAATGTCAATAAACGCTATCTATTCATAACATTAACTGCATTTTATACTTCCCTTTATGTGACTTTACAAACACATCTGGAAAATTAATAAACTGGTCCTCTGTAGTCAGGTGACCAATTGACAGTTTCCAGTTTGCCTGACACTATTCTGGAGTTAGCACTGGAAGTCTTGCATCTCAGGTAACCTTTCAGTCACTGGCAAACTGGAACCAGTGGTTATCTGGTAAGTTCATCAACAAATCATCAAAAATAAACCCTGACTACTGTATACTCATGTATGAATGGCCTATCCCAGTCCTCCTTTATCCAGGGAGCAAGCACTCACAAAAGCTGAATTCTTCAAATGACAGATGCCCGAAAAGAGCAACAGAGCTCAGGGCAGTGGGATTTCTGTACCTCTCGTTCTTCTATGCATCTGAGTCTAAAATATGACTGTGAAGAAATTTTTTGAACTTGCTATTTCTGGGGTTTACAAGCCCTTTTCGGAAGCTGAACTGGGCTGCCTTAAATCTCAGGGTGGAAGGTGCTGGTTTGTCTGCTGCTTTCTGTCTTTCTAGATATATGAGAGATGAGCCCCTTACATTGCTTCCAGGTATGTGGTCTATTCTGTGAGGCACCTCTACATTCTATTTCTAAGGAAGACTTGGTAGGGTGACAACACCTCTCAGACAGGACACACTGAGCTTGTTTAAAAAACGTAACAATTTACCATGCTCTGTAGCAAGGTCAGAAATATGCATATTTCATGAAAATTTTATATCACTTATGGACTTTTGTTTTGACTGTCTAATAATAGCTTTTTGGCTAATAATAATAATAATATGTAGGAAAGAGCTCTGAATATTTATAGTATTTTTATTTCTTTTGGATAAATGAATTAGTTTCTGACCAATTTACAATACAAAAGTCTAAGGCTTTTATCACACTGAAATTTTTCTTTGAAATATAACTAACTTCTTCTGAGTCTAAGAAGAAATACATTGAACATTTTTGCACTACTAAATATGAAGTTGTTTCTGATACTTCAATTAAAAATTCAAGATAGCAATTAATCTATGCAAAGTCTAGGTATTAAAAATTTTGATCTCATGGAATAACATCTTATTTTTATTAATATCTATTTATTGCCTAATATGTCAGAGTTTAAGCCAGAAAATATGCATTCTGTGCCTAAATACAGATATACTTCTATTTTAATAAATTCTAACTAAAATTAATAATTAAATATTATCTATAATTTTCTCTTTATAATAGTGAGACACAACACATTCCCAGATTTAGGATTTGTGCTTATTAAAATTATATACATCCATGTGAAATGGAAGGAAATCAAAATATCACCTTGGTAGTCTACTACTGATCATTAATATGAATGGGAAAATTTCTTAATCACTCTGAACTTCAGTTTCCTCATTCATAAAACAGAAATGATGCTATTATCAGCACTAGCTCTGAGATCCTTGGTCTGTGTAGGGTTACTATGACAACAAATTAAATCAATACCCTTTCAAATACTGAGTAAAAGTACTTTTATTAAACCATAAAGCCTTATATAATTTTAAGTATTACTAATAACATTATTATATTAAGCTGAAAACTCACATTAAAATATTGAATTATCTGGCCCACTATAATAGTAAGTGGGACATGATGTGGGCAGCACATTAAGTGTGGATAAGGTGTGCAATTTATTTGAAACTCAAGTGCAAATACCAAACATAAAATGTGATTGGAAAGACAATAAAGTAATCGGTAATATATTAATATAGCAGGCTAAATGAATTTTCTTTCCTTCGTCTCTCAGAAAGAAGGAAATCAATGAGTGTCATAACAATGTTGAGGCCAAGAGTACTAATACCTAGGTAGTAGCCTGTCCGCGGGATGACTCCACTAGGGTTAGAACACTCATTAAGGTTTCTGCTACCTGGAAGGTAAAACCCAGGGAGGGATCTGCTGCTGAAGAGAAGGTAGGAATTAAATCCTTCATCTATGAGAACAGGGGAATGCAAACAAACAAACATAAGTAAAAAAAGAATTTATTATGTGGTCTCTTAATATCGATATAAGGTATTATATATTGTTATTTTCCAAAGGAAACTTTTCTAGTTGTCAATGCTGATAAATTTTGAAGCAAAACTGTTCTAAATGTCTTTCTCTTTGATGTGAATGGCACATAATATGAAAGAATTAATAGCAATATCCTACAAAATCATTTCAGGGAAATATTTTCTCATTATTTCAATAAAAACAGTTACATAACTGATATATTATAAAAATAAAAATATTAAATGTTTAAAAAATTACATTAATATTTACCTTTTGTGGAAGAGTTATATTTTTCTTGTTCTTCAATGAATTAAATGCACATAATGATGGAAACAAAAGAAAGAAATCAGCAAATTTATAGTTAGACATGGAAATGTGAATTAACACAATGGCGTGAATAATAAAAATACATAACACATAATGTGGCATGATAAACTGCAATGACAAACCATGAGGAAACCTCAAATATGGTACTAAAATCAATCAAAGAAAGAATGAATACAGCAATTTAAAGATTCAAAATGAAACAAAATATTGGAATATTAATATGATTTTTTTGGAAAAGTATATTCCATAGTAGTTTTCTTGACTTTTAGGTAATGTATATTTTAGCACCAATATTACTAAAACACTTTAACTGAGATCATTTTTTTATCATACATGTATTTAAAAGCATACTTAATAATCATAAGAATTTTATCATAAAATGTTATAAATTCATATGATTTGAAATTTCATGAGATAAAAATAAATTCTTATTTTTACTAAATAGTATGCATTTTATCTGTACTATGGAAACTATTCTGTAACATTTTCAATGTCAAAAAATGCTTATTCTAATTTTAGTAATCCTCCCTTCTTTCTCAAATTATATTAAAATCTCCCAAAGTGAAATTACTTGGATTTTAAAGACTATGTTTCTTGGATATTTCATATCGAATCTACCTCCCTTTTGGTATACTATTTACTGTCCTATTTAGGTACTTATGAAGGGAAATATCATTAGAGTTTTGGTAGCAGATGTCATAAGGGAACATAAAACAACTGGCACACCACTATTAATTTATGAATGATCTTTAAATCCTTCTTTAAAGACATCCGTTTAAACACACAGACATAAAAAAATCACTTGGTTGGTTTCAAAAAGCCATACATTCCCCATACCCCACACCCTTGCCTCCAAAACAGGGTTTCTCTGTGTAGCCCAGGCTAGTTTAAACTGCTGAGCTCAAGTGATATTCCATCCTCATTTCCCCGAGCAGTATCTACTAGTATGTACCATCAAGCCCAGCTAGAAGACTGTACCTTTTTATATGTTTATGTTGACTTTAACCTCACTCTACATAAGAATACACTGTCTTCCCGCTATATGAGAATACAATGGTGAAATCTTTCCTATTTTCACACTTTGTTACCTAAATTACAGACATTACCTTTATCTCAAAATATGTACTATAATCATCTCTTTGCTTTTCCCCTAAGTATACTTTTACCAACAATATTTCATATAGCAAATAGGCTAGGCTTCCCCAATTTTAAAAGAAACTTTAAAATACTATTTTTTTTAAAAAAGAAAACTTTTCAAATGCTATGTTAGCCTTTAAAATATGAAATATTGCTTTTAAGGTACAGAGTATAGTAAATCTCAATTGCAATAAAAAAACAAACCCAGTCAAATTATGCAGGCATACATCCTAAAATCAATACTGCATATAACAATATACAGAAGCCACATGAATAAGGTAATTTTAGAAGTGTATCAAAAAGTTGTATAACTATCCAGGAATATGAACCATTTAAAATACTGGGCCTTAACAATCAACTGTTCAATAACTCCATTAAAAGAAACAAAACCAGAAAACCACTCTTTGTTAAAACAATTAAAAAACAAATAAAAAAAGAAGACCAGAAGTCAGTCAAATGCAGAAGCTTAATCATTACAAACAAACTGCAGTTGATATTACTCTTCACGTAAGATAAAAATAAAGGATAACAAATAATGCAAAAGAAAAAAGAATGACAATAATCTACTACAGCCTTAAGAATAACATTGCAATCAATCTTATATAGAATGTGCTAAAATCTTATCTAGCTCATTAATCAAATTAAAATTTTACTTTTGAAAACATATTTTAGGACAAATATAGCTGTCATATGAGCTGTACAGTTTGAAATAGACCCTAACAAGATGATGGCAGACAGTACAGTATCATCTTTACCAAAAGTCCCAAGTACATATTAACATCATAAAGTATACCACAAACATTTTATTTGTAGAGGAAGAACACTTATATAAAATACATGCTTGTTGTCATTTTTAAAAACTGTTTTATCTGTATGACTTTTAAGATCCTACATTTCAAGAACCTCGAATGACCAAAAGTATTTACTAGTGTGTTTGTGACACTAAACCACAAAATTACTCCATAACTGTCTTTCTCAGGCATCCCCTTCTTCCCACCTCAATTCAATCCTTACAAATTGATGATTTCTCTGAAAGACAACTGTGAATACAAATATCATAAACAGTAACATTGATATTAAAGGAACATGATTTTTTTAAAATAAAAAAAAACAAAATCCAACATACAATCCAACTGATTTTGCACAAGCAATTCTTATTTTTATAGGAGTAATACAACTATCATCTCACCATTAATAATTATATGCAGTACCCTTATATGCTTTTGAACCGGTAGAGTGTTTTACTTGCAACTGGAGGAAATGCAAAGAATTTTAGGAGCACAGGACTTTTTGAGCATCAATACAATCACAGTAATGAGTTTGTTAGTTAAACACCAAAATCTATAGTTCTTTCAGTTGTGCAACAGGAGTTCAGGAAGAATAATTCAAAATTAGCTTTTATTTGTTAAAAAGTTCAATAATTTCACCTGGGTTATTGCTAATAGGAGTTTTAATAACATTAATTGTGAATAATATTCTCAAAATGTTCCCAGAAAAAAAGACAAGAAAGTTTGTTAAAAATGTGAATTGCTAATTTCAATAAAGTAACTGCCATTTTAGAAAAGAAAGTCAGTTTCATATGTTCCACATTAGTTAAATAGATACCTTTACAGCAACCCTAAAAGCTAAAGCATGATGCATCAATAGGAAATATCATTTAAAAATACAAATTCAGAGTTTATTGTACCAGTATTCCTTGATTAATAAGTTGATATCTCTTAAAATCTACACTAATATTTCTGTAATCAAGTATTCTGCATGGCTAACTATGCAACATCAGTCTTTGAAGCAATGCATTTATCTTCATAGATCTTTAATATTTCTGTGACACATTCAGTAAAGCACTTTGATGAAGTGAGAAATATGTATCCAGTACCCTCAATATGGAGTGGAATGCAAGTTTTACATCAGCAACAATTAACACTGTTGAAAAAATATTCAAAATGTTAACCTTTCAGTTGTTTCACAGGGAGGACAATTCTCAATGCATGTTTGAGTATCAGTACACTGCATTTATACTACCACCTCAGTGAAAATTATTTCAATATTTTTCAAATCCCTGATAAGAAGTATGTGATAACAAACACTGATAATCCATTTTACACACTAAAAATGGGTCATATGATAAATACTGACTATTTTAACCCACTTCTTCAATCATCTGGCTCATGTAGTTTAAAATTTGGTTTCTACTATTAAATCACACATGCACACACACATGCATGTGCACACACATACACACATGTGCATACTCTTCTCTTTAGAGAAATAAAACAATACATATAAGCTTGAAGTGAATATAAAGTGCTCTAAGAACAGTTTTCCATCTTCAAACTTACATAAAAATACAAGATACTGTCCATCAAGGTAAAATAAAAAACACTAATAAGGCATTCAAAATGATTATTTAACTTTAAAAACATATTTTAAAAATAGGTAAAGCAAGTTTTCTTTTAACACATAAAATACCATCTCACACTGCGGTTCTTTTAAATTTTATCTTCTACCTTTGTACCTTTGAAAAACCATGTTTGCAGGCCTCCACTCGTGTTCTGTTAAATGACCAAGTAAAATTCATTGGTTCACTTTCAACGAAAACTGAGTGTATGCCAGGAACCATTAGGGTGTTGGAGATAAAATTCTAAGAAATTTAACTTCTTAAAATTCAGCAAACTACATATAATCAAAATCCTATTCATTTAATAAAAGGACTATAAAAAAGAGGAGGTTCTCAAACCAAGATTTTGGACAAGGATTTCTCTTTATGGGATACCTTGTTCTATACTGCCACTTCTCACTGGCACTTGAGGGAGCTGTCTTCCCCTGCGACTGCTGGAGGATGGGTCTGCTGGAGGAGACTGGGTTGGACTTCCTTGTCGATGCATTCTGCAAGCAAAACACAGGGAGAAAGATGAAATTCCAATACAGCCCCACAAAAGTTTTTCCCTTCTTCCTGTTACTATTAAAACACATAAAACCTCTAACTGGGTCTTTGGAAGCAAAATCATGTTCTTTTTTTTATGATGTGTAAAAGGAATAATAGAAAAGAAGTTCAAAGGAACAGATCAATGTCTGCCACACACAGCTTTGTGTACTGAATTCCTGAACAGAACTGAATCTAACTTACTTCTTTTTATGAACTATCCATGAAGTTGTGCTTTCTGAGAAAGTTATTCTTCTACCAAATCATACTAATGATAGCCTCTGGATATTATAATATAGAAAAAATAGTTATGAGAGGCTATTGCTTAAACTGCTCCAATTAAATTGATACTCTAGAATTATTTATAACTGATAAATGTAATTCTTGTTGCAGATTCTCTTATAAAATGACTGCTCACTTGTACTTTCAGTAGAAAAACACTTGAAAGATATTTACAATAACTTTGGCCACAAGCTATGAAATATACTGAAATCACAAATGAGAATTTGAGAAGCATGCATATCCATTACTACTATCCAGGATTAAGCTAACCTCCATCTCCTGACGTTCAAACATATTTTTTTAAACTGAAGAACTTTAAGGACACTCTAAATCTACACTGAACTCATACAGCTTTTTTTTTAAATTCCTCTTACACTTTTAAAAATCAAATATGAAGTTAATTCCAAATAACATCATAAAGTATTTCACATAATTAATAAATAATATATGAATATGCCACGAACAGATGAAAGGACGTAACACAGCCAGATTTATTTTCAATGAGAGCTAACTGGCAGAACTGTAGAATACCACCAGCACAGTGAAGATAGATGCAAGTAATAGAGGATATGGGAGAGGTTCAAGTGCCACAGAGAAAGGAT
This sequence comes from Aplodontia rufa, assembly GCA_004027875.1. Classification (NCBI taxonomy): domain Eukaryota; kingdom Metazoa; phylum Chordata; class Mammalia; order Rodentia; family Aplodontiidae; genus Aplodontia; species Aplodontia rufa. The sequence continues at coordinate 116,484 of PVKS010001282.1, forward strand.
TAAAAATTATGGTGTCATAATGAGTGAAAGCTTCCAGTGCTCAGGAAGGTACAAAACCACAACACCCGGAGGCAGGACATGAATGCTGGGCTGACACTGAATAGCAACCTTGTCAGAAGCGGAGAAGGTGGCGCCGACCCTCCAGGGCCAAGGTGGTGCATAGAACACAGTGTTCTGACACTAGAGTGCTCACTCGACCTGGAGCGAGCGGGATGTTTTCCCCTAATGACTGCTTGATCAGTCGCTCTTGGGGCTGCGTGTCCCCTTCTAGAAAGACATGGTGGGAGAACCCTAAAACATTAGGGCCAAAAAAGATCTTCAGTCAGCAGGTTCACATTAACTTTATACCAAAACCTGGTTACTCTTATAAGACAATGATTTTTTTAAAGAACCAGAAGAAAACTCATCACATAATTACTGAAGTGGAACTCAAACCAAACTGATAAGTTGTTATTGCAAGTGTGAATGTCACATCGTTTGTAAAGGGTGAACCTAGGTTGCTCTGATGTAATAAACCTCCTATAAGTTCCACAGGGACAGAGAGTTATTGTCTTTTGCTGAGCTCTATCTCCAGTGCTAAAACAGCTGCAGAGACAGCAAGAGCTCAATACAGATATGTTGACTGAATGAAAAAGGATAATTAGAATGATGAACATGGGGATCTTGCAAGTACACGACTTCAAGAAGAAATAATGTACTGTGGAAATTTGTGTATATTTTTACAAGGTTCATAATTTTTCTTTGCAATAAGCAAGTTCGTGGCTAATAGCAAAATGAGGATGTTTCTGTTTTAATCTAAGGAGACTAAAAAATTAAAATAATATAAAAAGATGCACTATGCCTCATTAATTCATATACAATTAAGCATAAATGGTTGACATGTGGAAAAAATATGTTCTTGGATATAACTGTATCTGAAAAAATATGTCAACATATTGACAGTTATCTCGAAATGGTGTTCAAAATTATGGAGTCAATTTCTGAATTAAGGATTAACAATTAAAAACTGATATTTAAATATAAACATGCTTAAAACAGACAAATGCTTTGGCCTCTTTCATCATTTTCATGTTTTAAATAAAATGCCTATAATGTATTATCTTGACAGAAGGAATGAACTTTAAAGCAATGGTATGAAATTCACATATTAAGTAACGAAGTGAATGAGATTAAAGAATATATATTGACTCCCAAAGTATATTAATGAGTACTTTATTCAATCTACATTTAGATTGATAATCTTTCTTTTAAGTAAAATAGTTTTCATAGGTACAATAATTTTGATTCAGGGTATTTCTTACATTTCAGAACAATAAAATGGGAAAACATCAGGTTATAGAGAACAGAATATCAGGTTTTATACTTTTTGTAAAGGTGCTTTTTATCCTCCTGAGCTGTGGATGAGTGCTTAATCAGATTCTATTTTACACTTCCAAATTAAGATCAAAAGGAAACTAACAACATTCTATTCAAATATTAATATTAGCATTTTAATATTAAACCATTCATTCTGAATTGACTTTCATATTACTCAAAGGTACAAATTTGATTGATAATGGAAGGATCATATGACAGACACCTTTTCAATGATAAAAAGTGATTTTTATCTATTTTTCTTTAAAAGTCATCATGAGAATAAATTTTAAACAATACTGTGACCTAAAAATTCAATCATACAGTTTTCACTCAACTATTGAGAAATTCCATAGATATTATAATTTCAGTAAATTATTGCTTTATTCCTCAATGCAATTTATAAGTATCAAAAGAACAACTTGAATGTGACCTGAGATGTGAATAATTCAGGTGGACTTTATGTAGAACCAAACCTAATAGCAAAGCATAAAAATCAACTTCAGGGGCAAATAAATGGTCCATGGGCTGAATATTACCCAGTTCCAGAATATGTAACTTAATGTTCCATTTGTTGAACCACAAGGAGGCCTGCAGAGCCTGAGAAAAGCCTGTAATATTTTGAGATTAATCATTTAGCAAAAGAGTTTTTTTTCTTTAACACAAATTAAAAGACCCTCAATAATGAAAAAAATCCCTGCCATTAGCCAGTCTGCAACAAGCATGACAGCACAGAACAAATAGACAGCCACTCTGCCTGAGGAGCAGAGCAATGTGGCAGCAAGCTGAATGACAGGAAGGGAAACTGGGGAGAGAAGAAATGCAGAACTTGAAGAGAGATAAATAAGATTTTACACAGGAGATTATGGAAATAAGCATGGTTTATTTTAGGCAAAAGGAAAGGAAAATTAATCCAGAAATTCTGAGATACTGGCATGTATAACTGAGAGAATCCAGGCTGTAGAGCATTGATCTTTTTAATGAAATGGGGTGTTATAAGAGGGCAAGTATGCAAAAAGAATGAAAGAGATTTAGAACAACCATGTTAGAGACTGTGACAGGAAGTGAATGATGGATAAGCAAAAGGATAAGAACTATTCTTTGCTGATCATGAAAGCAGGGCCCTGAATGTGTGTGTGCACATACGCATGCATGCACATACGTACACACATACTTATCTATGTGTGTTTTTTTGAATTCTTATATCCTGAGAATTATAAATATTACTGTTTTATAAATGGAAAATCTTAGGATCATAGTGACTTGCAAAAGGACAAGATGAAATGGTGGAGTTAGGGTCAACGCTGGTTTGCTGTGCTCCAACACTTGCTCTCTTTCTTGCTTATTGAAATAGAATTTGTTTCTATATCATAAGATGAAAAACAATTTCATATCCCAAATGTACAACTAATATTTTAACAGAAAACATAAATATATGCCCAAGTATCAATTTGTTTGGCAGGTCTTCAAAGAATTGTGTTCTGACAGTGTGGAGAATCAAATTAAATGGAAAATGGCATCTAATGAGAACCCATTCTGCAACACATATAAACTTATATATTGCACACTCTACCTATCTCCAAACACTTATTTAAATATTTACTACTGAGTTTGATCCATGTCTATGTTCTTTACCTTATTATACACATTTCTCACCAAAACCTTAGATCTTTAGTAAGATATTTCTATTGCTGAAAATGGACTTGCAGAAATTGCATCTACTAAAGCTAAAAAAACAAAAATCCGTTTTTTTAAAATGACTTATAAAAGGGTGAAATACCACATGGGTGTGGTATTTGAAGCCATCAAAATGATTCCTTCTATTAAAGCCCATACAGAGCTGTATAGGCTCTTTCCAATAGCAATGACACAAAATGAAGCACACATTTAAGCAATTCTAAGTAGATGTCTAAACAAAGTATCCACAATTAGGATGCAAAGTGTTGGTGCCACAAGAAGAAAAGTCACCAGAATGGTATGCAGAAATGATGCTAGGAGCTCTTAGAGCTAAATTTACATGAGGGAGAAAAGTTAGATTTTATGAAAGGGCTTCCCAAGAGATTATGAAGCACCACTTTAAATAGCTAGGCACAGAAGACAGAAATCAGTTCTGCCTGTCTTCTATATATAACTGGTTATTATATCTTTCAAAACATTTTCTTGTGAACTATTCCTCATGAGGCCAAGTATGCTGAGGCCAACAAAAAATCTTTAAACCATGTTAGTTTCACAGCAATTTTTGCCAGAAGCCAATGCATGTCTGAGTGGTATGACTTGTTTTGGAAAGTTGTTAACTTCCAAAGGTCAAGAATCAATATTCTGGCTGGGTGTTTATCTAAGTGGTAGAGAGCTTGCCTAAGCATGCATGAGGTCCTGGGTTTGATCCCCAGTACAGAAAAAGAAAAATGAATGTGCAAAGATTCATACTGTGATCTCACTTCACCTGTAGCTAGTTGGAAACACTATATCTTCTGGAGAAATGAAAACTAATGTAACCTAGAAAATCCAAGTTGTTTTCTTTGTAACTATTTAACAATTCACTTAAAACTAGTATGTAATTCATGCTCTGCTAAAAATTCAATGAATACATGTGATTATAACAAACAAACTTACACATTTTAAAAGATTACAGTTAGCTATTTTAGATAGGTGGGCTAAGATTAAAGAATGTGAAAAAAATGTAATTGGTATTGTTTCATTGCAGACTGTCTATCTATCTGTTATACCTCTGTGCTTTATTTTCTTTCTCAAAGTCTAGTTGCTTTTCCAACTAAGGCTTTCTTGATTCTCCTGCATCTTATTCTAATGTAAATTAATTTTCTGTATAGTCAATGTCTCCATGTGCCAGAGCCAGCAGACTTCCTCTCCTCTTTGCTCATCACTTGCCATGCCTCATATCTTCTCACTCTCCAGATCTCAGCTGAGTAGTAATATCCTCTAGGACGCTTTCCTTTTACTGCTGCTCATGGCTTTGATTCTTGAACTTAGCACACAGCTTGGCACATATTTGTTAACAGAATTGGACAAACAGCATCTCAAACAAGCCTGTTGTATCAACCTAGCTGGTGCCCCACATCCACCCTTGGACCTTTCCCTCCACCTTCCACAACATTTCCAAGGTGATCTATAATTTTGGAAATTAAAATCAATCTCCACCTTCTGTGTTTAAAACATATCAATGGGTCATAAACAAGTTGAGATTCTAGAGCACAGCATTAATATAGCAGACAAGTCATTCAATCTACCTCTCAGGGTATCTCCAATTTTATATTCAGCCCCTTTTTTCCCACTCCCTGAATACTCTTCTCTATTCCAAAACTTGTACATTCCACCTAAATTCAAGAAGATATTCAAGCTTTAATGTTTTCTTACATGGTTCCCTCTTATGAAATAGTCTACTTTTGACATGTACTTTTATCTATCTAGATTTAATTCAGGTGATGCCTGTTTATGAAACAGCTTCTAATTGCATCCTAACCCTACTTATCTGTTTTCCCTGTGCCTTTGTATACCTCTGTAATACCAGCTGTGACTCTTGAACGCACTCATTCATCTACAACTGTATCCTCATACTGGCTCTCAACAACTATCGGAAAAATGGAAAACTGAATGAATATGCTGTTTGGGCATATTAAAAAAATACTCAAAAAATGTGTGGAATGTGATGAACTGTAGACAGGTCAATAATTCCTTATAATTTTTACTCAGCATTTATCTATAATTGCAAAACACAAGAAGAGTCTGAGATTATCCTTTTGAACAAAAGAGACTTTTTAAAAGATGACATTATTCATATAAGTAACAACAGGTATTTGAAATATTTTCATATTTCAGGTATTATATTCATGGAAAAAATTAATGTAATCTTTGAAACAATGAAGTCCCTATATGCATATAAAAATGAACATGGATTTAATCCTCATTACCAATCAGAATTATCATGAAGAGAAACAGGTGAGTTTTTTTAAAACCCTAGTTTTAAGGGCTATTTTCAGAATACCCCTCAGTTCTTCAATGAGACTATTCCCACATTAGGGCACCTTTATTTACATGAAATTCTTTGAACATCACAACTTGTGTTTAAGAACTGTGTAGGTCAAATGCAAGTGAGGGAATCCTGACTGGGTAGAGCAGAGGATGGCAGCACAGCACGACAACAAGCCTACCTTTCTGCATCTGAGGCAGTGCCTTTCCTAGTCTGTTTTTGGATGCTAGATCTTTCAGACTTTCTGGAGTGCCTGTGGAATGAAATGTTAAAGAAATACAAAAATATCTGATGAATAAAGCTACATTAACATCATACAATGACAAAAACAATAGACATGAAAATGACAACTACTTTACCTAAATGGTTTTATCAGTTAACACTTTTCAAATTAAGAAAAATAAAATTAAATAAAAAAATCAGAACTGGTGCTGGGTGGAAGACATGAGTTGCCAATAGGAGACATGAGAAGATGACATTTCTTTGGTCTAGAAAAATCAGTCTGCAGCAAGGGTCTAACACGAACCCCTACTGAGCAACTCTGCCTCGCCCTGATGAGTAAACAGATTTAATGGTGAAATGCAATGATGATAAATGTGACCATGGTGATGGGTTAGGTGCTGAAAGACCACAGAAGGGTGAAGTGCCCTCTAGTTTTAAAACTTCAAACTTGCAAACTTGCTGCTACAAAGGTTGCTCTTGGTTGTTTTACTTTGTTATATTTTTTGCCAAAAAAATTATGGAGAAAAGAGAAGGAAAATGCTATGGTGAAAGATGTTAACACAAGTGAAAATATTTAAATCAACTACATAAGCTATTTTTTGAATTATCAAAAATATGCTCTGGTAATAATGCTGCATTTTAAAAAGCTAATCATACATTGCAAATCAAAGAATTAATAAAGTCCCCAATTTACTTTCACAATGCACACAAATACCCTCAATATTTGGAACTTAAAGTTTTCTCATAGAAATAACATATATATGTATAGACAGCCTGCATCCCTAAGGTACTTGTACCTATGTAGCACAAAATGTCTGAACTAATCTAGCTATCTAAATTATATTCTGTATATTTAAAGTATGCATGATACTATAAGAGAAAAACATAAGTGAAATAGCTACTATACTGGAATTAACAGATCCATCATCACATAGTTATCCAAAGAAACTACATATTTGAAATAAATAACATAAAATATCATGGTCTATATATTCAGACTTTTAAAACTCAGAGAAAACAAGAATGTGCATTTTCATATTGATTACTGAATCACTATATATAATTTACACTTATTTCTATCCTGATACACCTTCCTTCTAACAATATTGAGACAAACTGTGTGTCTTGTCAGTGTCAGACATCCTAATTAAATGTCCAATGTATCAAAGTACAAAGTCTGCTTTTATGGCAGACTTTTATAGTATTGAGGCTGGTCATGTCTCCAAGTCTCTTCCACTTCTGTCAGAAACTGGGTTCACACTTTCTCGTAGCTCTAATTCAGGGTTTCAAGTTGTGTGTTCTTTACCTGCTTCTATTCTGAAATCTCATTTCTGAGGTGTAAAAATGGAAGAAATAGAGGAGAGAGTCATCTTTTTGTTTTGTTTTGCTTGGTACCAGGAATTGAATGCAGGGGAACATAACCACTGAGCCACATCTCCAACCCTTTTTTATGTTTTTTTTTTTTTTGTTTGTTTTTTTTTTTTTTGAGACAGGGTCTTACTAAGTTGCTCAGGGGCTCATCAAGTTGCTGAGGCTGGCTTTGAACTTGTGATTCTCTTGCTTCAGTCTCCCAAGCCACTGGGATAAAGGCATGAGCCACCATATTCCAGTGAGGGTTCGTGATATATTGAAAACTGTATGCCAGGCAATAAGGAAGGTGTTGACTTATTTAACTTCCAAAACAATCCTTTAAGAAGGTGTCATCTCCATTTCTCCATTATTACAGATGAGGAAACATTCAGGGGAAGGACACTCAATGATAAAGTAGCAAGCCAGAAACATAAGTCTATCTAAGGGATTTATGCCATGAACCCTCAAAAAGTAAATGGAGGAGTGCACCCTCCAAGAAGGGAAGAAACCATGCAATCAGATACAGGCTTGGGAATCTCCTTCTCACACAAGGCAATTATAAAAGAAATTTACTGCTCTTTTGGTCAGTAGAGGAGATCATGGGATGATAGAAGGAAAGTGCATGGTACATGTTGAAATCAACAAGGCATGACTGTTATGGTTGTTGGGAAGGGAGGCTTATCCCTGAAGCACAGAGAAGGAAGGATAAGCACAGAACAAAGATGTGAAGGAAGGGCAAGAGGCTGAGTGAGTAGATCTATAGCCCAGGGGGTATCTGAACTTAAAATAAAAATCAACACATCTTTATGGGTAATTCATGCTTGGTCCAACAGTGCTCAGGACAACTACCTAAGAGAACAAAACTTCCCTTTCCTCATCTTCAAAGAGAGGCAAAGCAGATGTGAATGCAGCTTCAGGAAGGCTTAGGAAAGCCATTGCCGTCAAGGATTTTTTTTTGTCAGTCTTTCTTTCATTAATGCAACAAATGCTTATTGAGCATGTATATGGGACAGGGACTATTCTCTGTGTGGAATATGTTTGTGAACACAGCAGACAAATGTTTCTGACTTCAAGCAATTTACCTTTTAATGGTGGAAGGTAAAAAATAAAAATTTAATACAAGTATGTCACACAATGTGGGGAAAGGTGATAAATGATAACAGCAAAAAAATGGAAGCCATTGTCAACCTCCTTGGAGGATCAGAATTGTGAGGTTGGGGTGGAGGGCTAGAGGTAGCTGCAGCTTGCAGTTTTAAGCAGGGTGGCCAGAGAAGGACCTCCAAGACAGTGGGACTACAGCAAATCTTAAGGTGAAGGAGATAGCTATGTTTATATATAAGGAAATAAAATTTCAGGCTAAGGCAATAGCAACGAGTAGGCACAAAGGCAGGTGTGACACTGGTAAATTCAGCAATACAGTGGGAGATGAGTGAGGTGAGAAGTTTGGAGGAGAGGTGAGAGGCAGAGCACAGAATATGGTGAGCCAGTTTATAAAATCTGTGCCTCTGCCCAATAAAAGGGTTGTGCACAACTCTTAGAACCTGCCTGAATTTCTTCATATGCCTGCTGATTTTTATAGATTGGATTGAGGTTTCACATCCTTGGTGAAATTTACAAACTCTTCCTCCTTTTCCCATTTCCTAAAACTTATGGGAGTCATATACTAGACTGCCTTTGATGGTGATGGGTGTGCTGTTGCACAGTAGGATGACTATAGAAAATGACATTTCAAAAATCTAGAACAGGGAATTTTGAATGTTTTCATCATAAAAGTGATAAATGTTTGAGGGAATACATATATTAAACCTGATTTATATATTACACAATACGTACATGCATTAAAACATCACATAATACTCTATAAGTATGTAGTTCTTATGTTTTTTGCATATTTACATATTAAATTTAGATAAATTTAAATTTAAAAAGTATCATTTTATATATTATCATGGAATTTGTCACTAAAAAATTATAATGAGTAAAAATGAACTAGAGCTACAAAATCTAGTTTATATCTCATCAGTTTAGAAACAGAGCTTAGTACTGGCTTTGGCCTTAAAACAACATATAAAATACTATAAATAATGAATGACCTCTGGCTTAGTCTTATTTATAGTGAACTTCCAGTCATTACTACAGTTCCAATATATGTTTTATCACAATGCAACAAGGCAGCATAGACAATTTTAGAATATCATAAATTATAAGAATTCAGCTAGTCCATCTACAACTATCTACATTTACAGATAAAGAAACTGAGTCCCATAAAATTTAAGTGACTGATCCATCATATAGGGCTTAATTAGTTGGAAAGGACACCACCTTCATGTCTTTAAGTTTTCTATCCTTTAAAAAATGCTTTTGTTCTATTAATTGCTACCAATATTTTATTATTCACTAAGAATGTTTCTGTGGTTTAAAAACACAAGAACCACAAATCCTTATTTTTTTCATCATTCAGAACATTAGCAGCTATACGATTTTGTCCTTATGCTTACTAACTCATAGGGTGCAGATGAAATTATTTAAAAACTATGAAGTTACATTCAAAGGTAAATATAACAATGTATTATTAAATTAAGAGTAATAATTGGGAAACCAGAAATGTTTTTATTTAAATCTAAATTCTTTTGAAACTATTAAAGTATTTTTCCCTTTTTATATAAATTTAAGTGTGAAGATTTTTTAAATGTAATAATCAACAATAATTATTAAAATAATTGCTACTTTCCTTTTCTCTTCAATAACTAATATCAGTTAAAACAACTACCTGAAAACATTGGTAACTCAAACCTTTTCTAAAACCATTAAGTTCTTTCAAGTACAAAATTAGTACATTAAGATGCTGACACTGGAATCCCATTTTTAAAATAATCAAATATGGTCATGATATAAAATATCCAAATTCTGCATATATATTTTCCTAGCTGCCAATTTCCTAGGACAAAGGTCACTTAATGCCCAAGTTCTAATAAATATTTATGATACCAAAATCTGCTGCCATGTTCATTTTATTTGGAAATTGGCAGGAGTTTATGAAAGAGTAAAAAAGCTACTGGAAGGAGACATGCAAGTGTTCATTAAGCTTTATCAAGTGGTTCATCTGACTACCTAAAATTTAGTATTAGTTGACCGCAATTTCTCATTTTATGGGAATATATTATTTTAACTTAATGAAAGCTTACTGTAAACTATTTCTATTCTCAACATTAATAAATCATGATATCAACTCATTTAAAATATATTTCTTAGCCAGGTGCAGTGGCACATACCCGTAATCCCAGTTAACTGGGAGGCTGAGATGGGAATATTACAAATTGAAGACCAGGTTGGTAAACTTAGTGAGATCCTATATCAACATAAAATTTTTTAAAAATGCCTGGGGAATGTAGGTCAGTGGTAGAGCACCTGCCTGGCATGAGTGAGGCTCTGGACTTCATATCTAACACCAAACACATACACACACACACAAATCTTTTAGTTGACTACAGGACTTAGTTACAAATAAGTCATTATAAAAAAGGAAAATATATATTTAAAGTTTTGTTTTTGATCATTTTCCTCTAACGATCTTATCTGAAATGCTTATCTTTGCTCTCCAAAACTATTCTTGCAACACACATGCATTCTAAAGAATCAACAAAATCTATTCATGTACCATTAAATTAACAGTATCGTTATGTATGTAAGTACTGAAACTATTATTTGGTTTCCATTTTGCTTAACGAGTATCCACATAAACTTAACATTTATATTCATTACAAAACGCATATTTAATTGTCCTAAACTCAGTTATTATATTAGGTGAAATCATAGTTTTATTGTTTTAAAATAAACTCAAGAACTTTCCAGAATTATCATTTCAAGAGGAAAAACTCTTAAGTTCCTCCATGATCTAGATCTTATCTTTCTTAATCACTGCCCTGACTTTAGCTATTGTAACAGTGTGCATAGTAGGGGAATTAAGTATTTATTGATTGAATGAGTAGCAATGCAGATCTAAATTTTTATTTCATTTATAAAATGGCATTATATTCTTAGCTTAAATGACTTTATACATGTAATAATTCTTAGATTGGAGACTTTACTAATTCTTCTAGTTCAAGGAATTCTAAATCAAAGAGAAGCAGAAGCAATTAATTTTAAATTCCAAATGTAAATATAAATCATATGGAAAGGTAAATGTTTTGGGGATTAAAAATGCTAAAATATTCTGAAATAGTCATAAAATATCAGTTTGTAGACTTTTCCAATATTTTTTAAATGATATTATTTTTTATTAGTGATGGTGTTTAGGTTTTCTATCAAATTGAAATCCCCAAGTTACTTAGATCATGTAGAGATACAGAAAATAAATTATATTACTTTTCACTAAGGCTACAATTACACTGCTATATTTGCATACACTTAACACAAAAGAACCTGTATACCCATATAACCAGCGGTCATGTAACTAGCTGTTCTGTTTCAGAAGCACATCATTTACATCATTTATCTACAAATAAATACCACTCATGTGTTGACTGAATTTCTATTGAAAAAAAAAGCATCTCAGAAACCCAAATACCTTTTGTGACCAGTTGGGAAAAATATTCAAAGGTAGGAACTATATATAACAAATAATAAAGTAGGAGAACTGGGTTAACTGAACACTGAAAAGAAAAATGAAGCAATGGAAAATACATATTGTGACACTTTTTACAGATCAGCATGAAGTGGATTCAAAGCACTGACGCTATTTTTAAAGACCTACCTGGTAGACTGACCCTAGCCCTTGAAAATAATTTGTTTAAAAACACAATATACATAAAGCATATAGACCCAGGTGTTGTCCTACTTTATACCAGACATTTTTTAATATACCCAAAAGTTTATACTTCATGAACAAACTTAGAAAGTAACAAACCAAGTCAACAAATTAAACTATCAACTGATATAACCTAGAATAGGCTGTGAGGCAAATTCTAATATAATCTAAAGCACCTGAGAATTTTTATTTATTCATACATAAACAAAAATATTATATCAATATGCTCCTAGAATTTCAAAGCACTGCAAAAAATGCTTATCAAAACAAAATTATTTAAACTGGATCCCAACTTTACTGCACATACCATTTTCTATAGTACAATCATTTTAGTAGATATTCTGAGGTGCTTTATTAGAGTTACATAATTACTGATGGAATCACAACATATCTGGATCTAGCTCTTGAAAGTAAGCATGTCACAACCAACGGTTCTCTTGGTTATCCTTCACTTGGTGGCCTAGGAACTTCTAGAAGCCACATCTCGGTTAGGACATGACTAGTACCTGTCATTCTCCGGAGATGCATGCTGGATTTGAATCCTGGGACTAGGAGGTCGTCTCCTATCTAGGGAGGGGGACCATCTACCCCTGGTTGCCCAATGAACAAGACAGGAAAAAAACAGGACATTTAGTAACTCCTAAAACAAAAGAATACATGGAACAATAGGACTGGAATAACACCCCAAAAAGACAAAGTGTTAATACTTAGCTCTCTAATTTTCATTTTAATACTCAGAAAGATAAGTTATAATACTGTAAAGAAATAAACTTGTAACCTGTCAAGTGAATACAGAAAAAGGTTTGGGAAGATGTTTAGGATCTATGAAGTTTAATTTTGTTTCATAAAAATGTGCCTGTGTATATACATATCTACATACACATATAAGTATGAACATAGTTGAACTAAGTTTCAAAAGATGTATCATTAAGAATCTCAATTATCTTGGAATAAAATAAGTTTAATAAGTTACCATGGATTATTTGATATCAGACCTTGAAAGTACTGGTAGCAAATGTGAGGTGTGTGAATTAAATTTTAAACAAGAACACAGTTATGTGTAAGAAATAAAAATGTTCTTAAGTGTGGAAACAATGACATAAAATAATTCGTCGGAAGGCTCCTAGGGAAGTGTTAACAAGTTTTCTTATAGAAAACTATAGCTAATTAATCACTGATGAATCAAAGTGGGGAATACAGACAAGAGAAATCGCAAATTAGCATTATGCTTAAAAGTTCTGCTAACCTTTTGTACAAAAGTATCTCTAATTGTTTAAACAACTGTATTTTGTTTCCACATTTACAGCAATACTTTTTTGTAACTAACAGTTGAAAACTTCAATCATTCTTTTATCAAATTATCATGAGATTCTATTCATCACCACAATTATGGACATTCTAGTTGAAAACTAAAAAAAAAAGGCAACTAAGGGTGAAACAAGACAGGCTTAATTTTTAAAAAATTATTAGATAAGGGCTATTTTAGCAGGATACTTTCTCTGGATATTGGCTTTCTCATTCAATAAGTTGCTCATTTACATAAATGATTTTATAATTACAAAAGGAGACTAGTCCTAATGATTCTTTTAAAAAGTCATCTTTATGTCATTATACTTTGACTTAGTATATTTATTCAACTATCTGGACAAAAGCAGCAAAGTGCTGTCTACTTAGGACCAGCATATTTGAGCTCAGCAGGAAAACAATTCTAAAAGCCTGTTGGAAGCCTTTATTCAATCAGATTTAAATGGACAGATTCAGCATAGGTCAAGTTTTGAGGAATTTATCAGGCAAGAGAAGATATTCAATAACACAATTCAAGCAAAAGAGAAAACTGTGCAGCATATGTTTTAAAACATTTTATATGTTTAAACATTTTTACACTCATTTTAAGTTATTTAATAATTTTAAATTATTTAAATGATTGTGCAATTCAATCTGAATACTTTGTTTATAATTTACTGGCTTTATGATAAGAAGGAAATAAAGTAAGATATTTCTAAAATAACTGGAAAATAATTACAACAGTGTTTTCAACATTGTTATACTCAGTTGTTACAGCATGAAATTATTTCAAAATATAAAAATGATTAATATTTTTCTGTGGAGTAATAATTTTTTCAGGCGAGAGTACCAGTGATAGAACTCAGTGATGCTTAACCACTGAGCCACATTCCCAGCCCAATTTTTTTTTAAATTTTTTATTTTGAGATAGGGTCTCACCAAGTAGCTTAGGGCCTTGCTAAGTTGCTGTTACTGGCTTTGAACTTGTGATCCTCCTGCTTCAGCCTCCCATGCCACTGGCATTATAGGCATGTGCCACCAAGCCTGGTCTGAAGTAATAATTTTACCTTAATAGGATTATTAGTAACCTTGCTTCCTGAGGCAAAATTCCAGTCCTTGTGCTTATTTAAACATGACAATAAAGAAAAAGAAAAAAGAAAAAGAAACCAGCTATACATATGAAACATGCAGTGAGAGCTACGGAAGAGAAAGGTGAACATTCAGAAACAAGCAGTAGTGAAATTGCGAATGCAGACTATCAAAAGGTCATTTCTGAACAAATATTTAGCATAATACATAGGTATCTTTATACCCAAAGTCCTTCTGAATATGCTGATATATGGTAACAATTTAACAAATATATTTGTTTTCCCCTCATTTAGTGGATATGAGGAGGGCAGGATCTATAACCAATTTCTTGTCCTAAGAATAAACATCATTTAAGTTTTTATATCACATATTTGAGAATTTTAACTATACTAGCATGTTTTTATGCTTATAAAATGTATGAAACTCTTTCTGCTATCACATAAAAGATCAAAAGGAGTCTCTCCTTTCCTTTCTAATTGCTGAGAAATATACAAAGCTTTAACTTCAATTTCTATTGTCATATAAAAGATTATGTTGGAGATTTTAATCATGAAGTTGAATTAAATCAATCCTTTCCTGATTTCTTTTTCAAACCATCCTATTAATAAGTTATATTAGTTACATTTTTAGTTAATTATTGGTACTTTAATATCAAGTATTCTAAATTCATAATATAAAAACATATTTATTGAATAAGCACTTGAAAATATTTACATAGACAATAGAGAAGACTCTAAGTTTTGTGGTAATCCAGGTAAGAAATAAGATCCCTGAATAAAAGATTAAGAGTAATGATACCTATACGGGACCCACTGATGAGATATAAAGAAATTAGAATAGGCCTCTCTAAGCTACTAAATGACTATTATGTTGTGACTTCACTCTCTAGCACTGTGATAAACCTTACAGTGAATGTGTATTTAAATGTGCTAATACATGCTCGCATCAATGCACACATTTTTTATTGATGCGTCTCTCTTCACAATGCAAGTCTAATAGTTTCATTACCAGAAGAGAGACTGTATGGAAATCATTCCATAAATAGCAAGATCATAAATATTTATGAGGTATTATAATAGAAACCAAAGCTAACAGATAACTGGTTATACACCTATACACTTTTATTGTATATTCCCACTGTTCTTATTAATCCTTTGAAAACATTTCTCCCAGTACTGTTAAACTGAATTTGACCTATTTTAATTACTATAGATAAACATTAAAAATGTTTATAATATTTATTTTAACTCAATGTACAATTGAATTTCAGGTAGGAACTTTTTTCCTTTTGGCCTTGGTTTCCATGTGGAAGGAAATAAGTAACCCTTTCCTTCACACTTCTCCACAAGGAAGGAGAGGTTTGTGTAACAGGTGACTTTAAAGAATCAGGCACAGGTGACTTAACTCTTTCTTGATTCTTCTTCCTACAAGAAACTACAGCAAATAAAACTAGAATGCAGTAATGAGAGGTGAAGCATGACCTTGTAGTGGAAGTATCTTGTGGTTCAATGAATGCTCTGATTCTGGCGTTAGTGACTCAGGCTCACAGACCTAAAACCACAGATTTCAAACCTATTCAGTATACTTATAGTAATAATCAGATCTTTCTAGTCCCTGGGTCTAGCTCATCATTAGATCCAAATTTGGGACTGGAACTTAGGGAGTGCCTATTTCCCAATTTCTCAAATTAAACTCTTACTAAAACTATAACAATATTGCTGTTCACTAGACAGGAAAACACAAACATAGGACCCCTGCCCTAAAGAGGTTTATAACATAGTGGAAGAAACAAACACAATACCAAGTAAAACACAATGTGATTTAATCAAAGTTTACAAATTATGTGGAACTCAAAAAAGAAAGTAAAGAACTGTGACTGGCAAAAGAAAGGGAAGTATGTCAGATTGGGTTAAGACAGGTCCTTTGAAAGACATGAATTTGCCCTGCATTTCTGAAGAACAACTAGAATTTTCTAGGAGACAAAAAAAGAAAAAAAATGATGTTTTAATTTTAATGGGAAGAAAATTTAAGATGCAAAGACATGAAGACTGTAACTAGAACTTTAGAACTTATAAGAAAGTTAATCGGGACACAAGTAACAAGGAAACTGGAGAAAGGCTATAATTAAGGTGAAGGATCTGCTTTGTAGAAATCCATATAATTTACTGATTTGAAGCAAGTGCAGAAGTATTTCCAGATTATTCAGCTAGTTATAAGTCAAAGCTATCAAATGAGAGGACAATTTAGGAAGAGAAAGTTATTTGGTGTAAAGGAACTTAAGTGGAAACAATCTATAGAGTTGGACATTTTGATGTACTCAGTGTCTGCCACTCGGAAACCTGGGGCCAGTGCTTAGAAGGGAAGGTCTGGTCTGGTCAATTACAGTGGATAGCTGTCTTTACTTGTATTAGAGACTCTGACAGAAATACAATTTAAGAGACAGCATAGGTGGGGCAAAAAGGGGAAACCAGTTGGAAGTAGGGACATACCTGTCTTTATGGGATAGGGGAGGAAGAGAAACCTGTAAATGAGGCATATGAAAAAGACGTACTGAAGGGAGCAGAGATTCAAATGGCAGGGAGGTTAATGTAAATTACTGCAAGATGCTATTAAACAAATAAGTAGCCAATGTAACCCAGAGAGGAATTTCAGCATAGTAATAATGTAGTAGGAGTAGAACTCAGACTGCAGGATTTACTGGAAGGCTGAAAAAAAATGGAGTCATTAAGTATAGATGACCCTTCATAAGCCTTCAGTAAGGTTATGATTGCTATGAAAGGTAATGAGAGAATAAAAAAAAAACCAGGAAAAAGTAACTATTCTCTAGTGGCTCTAAAAATCAATGTCTCTGACCATTTTAGTGTAATTTATCTTAAAACCTGGAGAAATTAATAGCAGGCCCATAATATCCATTCCCAACTGGGGAAGCAAGAGCAGAGGGTGTTATTTGAGCAAATATCTGTTATTATGAACAAACCCCAAACTTCTTGACTAACGAGGAATGAGTGATTTGAGGTAACTCATGGAGTTGTGGTAATCTATAAGCATTTTCTCCTATTTACATAACCAAAAAATATAAAATGGAGGAACTGTCTTTCTTTCCAAACAATACTTTTACAGGTGTGACTCAAAATTTCTCTTTTAATCTGGGCTACAACATCTGGTAAGGGGGAAGAGGTGGATCTGAGGGTTTCCAGCTCCTTCAGGAAAAGGTTGCTAATCCCTTATCTTCGGAATCATCAGTAAAGTATGATTTGGGTATTGAGTCAGTTTTGACAACTTCACCCTTTGTGCTAACATGGAATAATTTATTTTAAAAGTAAAGATGCTTCAAAAATTGGCCATTGAGGGGCTGGAGCAGTGTCTCAGTGGTTAGGGTGCTTGCCCAGCATGCGCGAGTACGTGAGTTCAAACCCCAGTACCACGTACGCAATGAAGTCTCTGAGCAACAAAAGCTGCATGAAAAACTAAATAAAAATGGTTTCTATCCCTCTCTCTTTACAAAAAAATAAAAATGGCCATTGGCTTGGTATAACAACACTTCAGTGCCAATCAAAACGAGTCAGAACCAGCAAATCACTGAAACATAACACTATTTCATGAGGATGTTGAAATAATGTTACTATCTTAAGATTAAATTTGGAAAACATGTGACACCTTATCCACTATGTATTTATTAAACATTAATATCATAAGTCTTATGATTAACCAGAGAAATTAAACAGCTGGAAACCCCATATGCCTCTCTTTGTGACTGCGTTTTGTGCCTGGGATGTTAGCTGCATTCTCCAAACAGAACAGTCACCACTTTCACTACTGTTATTTCCCACTTCAAAGCTGTTCTTAGGTGCATGCAGAAAAGGGCATTTAGAGTCCCAATCTTCCAGACAAATAAGCATTGACAACCTCTGTAATTTACTTGATGAAAATTTGTCTCATTTCTTTTTTCATGGCAACAAAATGACCTGAATGAATAATGGATCATTGATTATACCAATCCCTGTCCTTTATTTTTTAATGGAAAATTTTCTGATTCAACACATAGAATGAATAAAGCTTTTCAATCCATTTTTCCCTCATGTTAATGTTAAGAATGCTTTAAGTCCATCTATGTAATACTTGCAGCCAGTTTATTTGTCTAAGTTGACCTATTTCAAGGGTAATTATTGGAGAGGTTAAATTCAACAAGATTTGAGAACTCTGTGACTTCAATGGGGGAACATATGCTAGATAGATTTCCTCATAAGAATAGATCTGTACTGTTCAACACAGCAGTCATAACAAAGTGGCTAGTCCAAGTGAAATAAAAACAATACACCTGGCATGTATAAACTACTATGAAAAAAAGAATATACTTCACTAATATTTTCATATTAGTGATATGTTAAAATAATAGTTTTTTTAAATGCTAAGTTGAAGTACTAATTTCACCTTTTCAGTATGGCTACTAAGAAAATTTAAAAGTACACCTGTGGCTTGCATTATATTTTTTATTAGATAGCACTCATCTAGACAATGTTTAATATGTTAGGTGGTGTGATAATCACAAGATTCTACTGACTTAAGAAATTCTATCCATGTTTTAAGGCTAACCAGAAACATATAAATAATAATAGAAAAAATGTTAAGTTTCTTGCTACTAGTCTTATAATTATTGCAAAGGAGGATATAAGCCAAAAGAAAATGGTAAAATTATAATTGTGATATTAAAGGAGTTTACAGTCATTTCAACTAAAATTTTTATTACGAATGTAAAGAACATGAAATATAAATTAATTTTATTTTGTATTATAAATTTTACAAATACAAATATTACAAAATAAAACTGGATTTTTTATAGACTCTAAAATAGGAACAAATACTTGTACAAATTGTTCAATTCCAGAAATAAATAATGGATAGACTAGAAAGATTGCTAAGGAAAAACTTAAAGGCAACATCTGAAAAATTAGTACCACTAAGTATTTTTTCTTCAGGATTTGTAAAAAGGTATATGCAAATATCCTCTAAATTACTTCTAACTAAAAATGTTAGCAATTATAATCAAGACTAGCAATTATATCTAAATTTATTGAAATAGTTCTTTCACAATGGGAAAATGAGATACAATTAAATGACAGTATAATACAATTATTGAATGCATCTGAATTAGAATCAGAATTATTAATAAATCAATTAAAAGTGTTAAGAAAAAGTGTATATGCGTACATATGTATTATATATTGTATACTGTATGCATTTCTTTTGTAAGGCATTAGGAAACCTGATTAACAACTGATTTTTCTTGTTAAAATATACTTTAAAGCAAAACATGATATATAAAGGAGAAAGTTGATTAAAAAGATAGATGCAAAAGGGAAATATTTTATCTAAATAAATTTCCTATTTTGAGTTTATGGATGATTGTTCTTAAACTCATGGGAAGGTGGTCCACCCCATTCAGAAATTCACTGGACCTTATAATACTATCAGCATACTGAAGGCTCCCTGAGTAGAATGTAAAAAAAAGGACTGAACAGCAACCAAAGTGGAAAAGCAGCAGCCAGAAGCAATTACAAGTTACATCACATCATCTTCAACATTCTTAGAAATACGTGTATGTGCACTCCTGGTGGTGTCCACATACACATATCTCTACGTAGACGTGTAAGAAGGGAGGGCGATGTAGACACTTAGGACAGTGAGCATGAATGAATAAACCTGTGAGGCACAGGAAACAAAACTAAGTGGTTGAAAAAATCACCAGTACAAATGATAAGAAATTAAGAAAGTCTTTATTTTATACCTTTCTCGTTCTGGTGAATGCAAACTAGTATCTGGTCTCAAGCAGTTGGTACTAGCACTCCTAGCCCTGTCAAGGGAGGGCTGCAGTTCACTAGTGCCAGTGCATTGCATCCAGTGGTAGAAGAGAAAGACAGAGAAAACAAAGAAAGGAAGACCATGTTAGAGAGTAAAGCATAAAATAATGTCCTCTTTACATAAAGTGTAGAGTCACTGTGATTCAGTTCACAAGGGTGTGAGAAAGATGACAGCATGACAGTGCAACATTTTGTTTAGAAAATGAAACTAAACAAAGATTATGCTTAAATTGATTTGCATAATTTTTAAAAAGGATTTCAGACTGAAATATGACATTAAATCACACCTACTTATGAAAAAACTGGATACAGGAAGCACTAAAACAAAAATGCCTAAAACTCCATTACCAAGAACAGATGCCACACCAAAACAAAATGAAGGACATCAGAGGAGAAATAATTGTACAGCTCAACTCTTTTGGTTCACAACATTAGACAAGGGGGTGGAAGATAGTACTTCCAGATGTTCTTACCTAACCAATATTTCATCAGTAACTCAATGCTCTTGAGTTAAAGCATTCAGGATGAAAGGGAATGTCCTGTCTAGTCACTGATATGGCCTTAGTATATGCAGGCAAAATTGAGCTTCACAAATTAAAATTATACACAAATAAAATAAAACAAAATGAAATTAATTATTGTAATTAAAAATCAACAAGCAAAACAATAAATACATGACAAAGAAACAAACCAGAATTCTGACACTTGACTCTGTAATTTTCATTTACAAAATTATGTTAAAATCAATAATTTTTATAACTAAAACAATTTTGATATTATTGCTTCTCACTATACAATTTCAAAAGAGAATGTTGATGCTTGATAAGCATATAAATTTTCTATTTTTAGTAGGCAAGAGATTAGGGATTAGTCTATAACTAGGGCTCACTGTTATGGCTCTTACCTGTAGATATCCCAGTGAGAGCCATTCTGTAATAAAGGCACCTTGGGTGGTAATGTTTTACAGTGCCTAACAAGATATCTGGAAATTGGCAACACAAACATGCAGGGAACAGAAAATTATTTATGAAGTAAATTTTACTAGGACATTAAGAAAGCAGGAGGCCTATAAACCTAGGTTGAAAAATTTATTTTTCTAACATGAACCACATTAATTACTTCAAGGCATGATTAGAATTAATGCAATGTGAAATCACAGACATCTGATTTAACAATAAAGACTTCAGAGTATAATTTAATTGCCTTATTTAGAAAAATATCTGCTAACCACAAATTATTATTAACCAGTATGAAAATTTGCTATTTAATCCTTGATTTATAGAAGTAAATAACTCATAGTTAAAAGTACAAATCAAATACTATATGGAATTTGGGAGTTAAAATGTAACTAAGAAAGGTAAATATTGTATTTTTGAAACAAGCAAAAAATTGATCATGGTTGGGCATGGAACTGAGTACAGAAAAGAAAAGAAAAAGGCCCCAAGAAATGACTGTCAAATAAAATGTTCTATTTATCTGCTTCTGGAAGCAAGTTAATCAGTGGTAAAATTTACCATTGGAAATTCGGTGAGACAGGCATTTGATATAAACCAGAATATGAATTTTGAATTGGCATAAGATGGCAGAAACAAGGCCCAGCTTTGCCTGAATCCCTGAAAACCTGCCAGGATTCTTGACCATATAAGTCATGAAGGGCAAACTAGTCAATTAATTAATATGTTTTGTAATCTAATATTATCTACAAAGTTATTCATTATAAGATCCATTATTCATTTTATTTTAAAATATGGGGAACAAGAAGGGCGTGCACATCTACCCAGGGCACACTAAATATCAAATAGTGTCCTGGTTTAATCGTGGTTATCCGAAGGATCAAATCAAGGGCAACTCCTTAAAACTTCAATTTAAAAATGTAGCAAAGTACCATTTTTGTACACTAAAGGAAAAGTTTAAGGAAACCAGGGATTCTGCCAGCTACCCCTAAACTTGGGCAAATAACTTTAGTTAACCGGTTGCTATAAAACTTTTCGAAGTAATTTTTTCAAAAATGATTGTTTTCAGTAGCATTCTAAATAGAGACTGAAATGGAATGGGAAACAACGGACAACAGCACAAAAATTGTATTGTGAATGATTAAGCATTTGTACTGTGAATGTCTAAACTTCCATAAAAACTTGAGTACAAACACCTTGGCTTTGCCAGTTATTGGCTGGGGGCTGGTAAAGTTGGGTCAAGACCCTACACTTATTTCCACATCCATAAAACGGGGGAAATACTATGTACTTAACAAAACTGGTGATAATTGAATAAGATAATCAGTATAAAGTACCTAGGAAATAGTGAGAAAGTTATGGCATTCTCTACATGAGCACTTCCTGAGGACATATTTTATGAAAAACTATTCTGTGATAAATAATTTGGGGAAAACGGATTAACTAACACGAGATTTATGACATGATTTTAATATGGTATGTCTATGAAATCTCCAGAGAGGGACTTTAATTTGTAAAGTTTCCATACACTTCACTCAAACTCTTACTAATAGAACATCTCACAGGCTCAGTTGTTGTACACTTGGAAAAACTAGTTAACTTTAAAATAATAAATAAATCTGATTTTTATCCTTGTTCTGTTATGTATCAAAATTATCAGCAATTTTCCTAATCTGAAAAAAGAACATAATATTCATAGAAGTATTGTCAGAAAATTGAGATAAAATATTTTAAATATTTAATACTGTGCTGCGTAGGCAATAAATTTTATTTTCCTTATTCTTACTGGAGGGTAGTGAATCCTCAGATTTTATTTTTAAAAGTTCTAACGAAATATGATATAGTATATTTTTAAAGCATTGGTTAAGATTCAGCCATGAGTTAAATAAACAATAAATGTGTATAATTTATGTGAAATCAAACTACATTGTTGATACATCTGTAAAAATTTGTGGTTTTGTGTACATACATACATATGTGTATTTATTCAAATATGGGTAAAATGCTTTTCTAAATACATGAGTACAAATGTCAAAAGATTACATTTACATACAGATACATATATTTGGACTCATGTTTTCTCTATCTCCTTACTTTTACCATTACACATAAGGGAATGAAAAAAGGGAGATTTTTAAAAATTCAGGAATAAAATGATAGTTTTTACAATTATATTTGTGACAAAAATATAATTAATGGCTGTTGAGGAATCGGTTAAGTGAGACAATTGCTGCTACTATTTAAAAAAAATCAGGAAGGACTGGGAAAGAGGAGACATTAGTGACACAGGTTCTGGACTGTACATTTGGTTAGTTCTACTTTATGTCTTTTTGTAGCAGTGTTTTTTTTAGCAGGGTTTAATCTGCTTCAGTTGAACATTGAATTATTTTTATATTGTACACATATATCTGCCTAAATCAAGACATGTAAAATGAATATATCAATTCTATTAAATAAATAGGTTATGTGGACTTTGGAATTATTAGCAAAGCATCAATGTTAAGGATAAGATTGTAAAATGATGCAACTACTAGTATATTATATTTTGCATATCCTAATATTTCACTTTCACCAATAAAAAAATGAGGAACAGAAAAAAATTTTTTGCAATTCTAGTTAGATCATAGGCATAAACATGCTAAGAGTACACACTGGGTGCCAGGCGCATACTAGGTACTTCAATAAATATAAAGAATATTAGTGTGTCTGTTTTGAGAGTTCCTTTTTCTTTATTACATTTGTAGTCATTAGCAAAAAATAGGAGAAAACTTCTGGAATTATCCAATAAAACATTTCTATTAACAAACTGGCAGAACATCCAATAATAAATGTGGATGGTTCATCATTATAAAGAACTTTAGGTGATTTTTACAATATTTATAGTTTTCTATTTTTCCTCATTTGGCAAACAAAATTAATTATTTCCTCATTTCTTCCTGAAGCACTCCAAATAAACATGGCAATGTTATCAGTCAAACAGACACATAAAAATTAGAACAATTCTCAGTAGCCCAGTCACATCTGAAGTATTGGGCAGAACACAACAAATTTTTGCATCCAATTATATTTCTTTCTTTCTCATTCCTCTTATTTTTATTAGTTAAAATATTTGAAAGGTATGTTGTGTGTGTATGTATATGTTTGTGTACATGTTCACTTTGATTCTTTTCATTGATTTACTACTTTGTTATCTAATAAAAATTTTAAAACTGACAATATATATCGACAGATTGTAATCCATGAGTAAGGCGTATGATGTTTTTCTTTTTGGATTTGAAATTTAAGATATAACAGGACTAATATAAAGCATCAAGATTTAAGCTCCAATTTAGAGGCATGTATTAATCCTTTTTCTCCTAATCTCTAAAAAGGTATCATATTTTTACATGCCTTTATGGGAAAGTTAAAATTGCAAACAGCTTCAAAATAGCAGGGATGGGAAAGATATCAAGTTAACAGGTGAAACATCCTCATTCTATTTCTATCAATAAGGAAGCAGAAGCTCAGCCACTGAAAATGAACTGGTAAAGACTGTAATAAAAGTAAACAGAATGTAAACAACAGTAGATTCTGAAAACAAATTAAAAGGAAAATTATAATCACGAAAACAATAACATTTCCATGCAGAAATCAGAACAGTGACTAGACAGGTATGTGCGCATGGGGGTGGTGCTCAAAGTGAGCATTAAGAATTTTAATTAATGAAACTGAGTCTTCAATTTTATGAACATAAGAACAGTTTCACAGAGGCTCAACAGTCTGGTTTTATGAATATACAGATAGCAATGTCTGCCTGGATAAGAATTGAAACATGTTTGCGAAGTTTTTTGTAATCTCCATATAAAATAAAACAATTTTTTGGTACTTGTGAAATTTATTTTACTTATATGTCATAATAACACTAAGGGGGAGATGGAAGACTATAGAATGGAGAGAGGCATCACACACAATCACCATTACCAGTTCCCTGTATTTACCTGGTAGTATGTAGGCATTCTGCACTTCGTCCTCGTTTTGCTCTGGGCAGCATAAGAAGCTCACTGCACAGACAGGATGGGTGGTGAGTGAAACAGATAAATTATGAGGCATTAAATGACATGAGTTATGCCAATGGTATGCAAAAGGAAACATGAAAAGGGAAGAAACCAGATTGCCTGCACTAGCTTATTTGCTTGAGAGGTTAAACAAAAATAAACATGACAGCATTGAAAAAATTTAAACAATAAAGTACAAACATCATGGTTGATACCCTAGCTATTGCTGACTTGCTATTATATTTCAAACTGATTTAACAGAATATAAAACCAAAATAAAAATAAACCTTTCCCAAACAAATAAAGGAATAATTTATAAGTGTAGACATTTAAATATTTGTAAAAGCACAAATTCTGCCTTTCTGAATCTAACTAGACCCCTACAACTTTTATTTCTTTTTAGCAATTTAAAACATGATCGTTTTCCTAGCTTCGGCAGCCACAGAAAATGCAATATCATATTATGGTTTTTCTTAACCAACTACCAATGAACTTAACTAGTTTCTCTTAAAATTGACACTTTTTCAATATCCAAATTAGTTTTACTACAGTGATTTCCTAGGTCAGGTAGCCCTTTTTGCTCCTTGCCAAAATTCACAGAGGCCTACATCAGTGTCAACAAAGTAGCCCTCACTCAGTTCACAATGAGCAGCATGGAATCCTATTCTTGAGAGCAGTTCCCTGTTCCAGGACACACTGTGACTCCCCTCCTGAAGGGCCTACACCACATCCCACAATAGGCTGGCAATTTAAAAAGTAAGAAGCTTAACTGTCCTCTCTTCCTTGACTTCATGGCAAAAAAAAAAAAAAAAAAAGAAAGAAAAAAAGAAAATCACTCAGCACCACCATCATTTCCTTACTTCTTATGAAAGGTTTTACACTTTAAAAAAACAGAAGAAAACATTCAACAGGAGGAGGGGTATTAAAAACTTTAATTGCCTGATCCTGAACTTCTGGTCAGGCAATTGTACAAGCATATGGTTACTCTGGGAAGAAAGACTGCGGACGGGTAGAACAACAGATTCAATGTGGATTGATAATAATCATTTCAAGAAATATTTGCACATAAATATGTGCAGAACTAAAGTACAGGTCATTTTAAGAAAGAATCCATCTCAATATTTTATATTTTACAGGCATTAATGAAAGGATATTTCAGAAAAAAGTAGAGGTATATAATAAAAGCATTATTATTAAAGTTCTCTCCAACATTGTGCAATACAAATTTTCAGATGATCCATATCCAAAAGGTTTTTAATTACATAAATAACATCTCAAGCACAATGACCCATAACAGATAAATGCTTGAAATTTGCTCATGTAGGCTCCCTTCTAAAATTTAGGTATCTAAGTCAACAACAAACTTTGCTTTACTAACTAAATATTAAGTGTGATTTTGAAAAAAATGAATGTTTTATAACAGTATGTTGTTGTCCAACTATTTGCCAGAATTGCATTTTTGTTAGAATATCTTAATAGTTATACCTTGAGAGAAGTTGTTTTGAGTGATGACATATTTTTACTCTTTCATGTATTGTACCACAATATTTTTACACATTGAACAAAGAGAAATTTGTGATGTTGAGATTGAAATTTGGACAAATACCTGTCTTGTTCTGATAAATACTGACTATCCACATCTCTGGATCTGTGATCAGCAGGGCTTCGGGAGGCATCATGGTGTCTGGTTGGAGAACGTGATCTTCTTGTTGGATGAATTTCATCTAAGCTCCTAAAATGATGACAAAAATTCATGTGTTGAAGTGTATATCTTCCCAGATAGACAGGGCAAGAGAAAGGAGCTGACAGTAATTGGTTAACAAATGGGAGGGCTTAAAATGTGCTGGCATCATACTCCAAACCTATTTTTTTTTTTAAGAAAGAGGGACAGTGAGAGAGAAAAAGTGAGAATCAACTTTACTTAGTTTTTAAAGTGGCTTTCATTGCTCTGATACTTCCTTGTGTACATGGTGCTGGGGTTCAAATCTGCATACTCACCCATACCAGGCACATGACATAACCGCTGAGCCACTACTCCAAATCTATTTTAATCAATCAGTTAAAAATATCTGTTCTCTATATTTTGCCTGTGCTGCATTTCTTCAACCTTTTTTGCATCTCTATCAATAAAGGACCACAATTTTCATCTGTACGATTACAATCACAGAGGAGTATTTCAGGGTGAAATAAAACAGTATTAGATCATACATTTTATTTACTTCTTCAAGATTTCAAAATACGTGAAACAGCTAAGAACAAGTCTCTTAGAAATACATTCTGCTTCCTACCCTTATCTTCTTGTCACTTCACTCCACAGTTCTTAAGTGATTACCATAAAATTTCTCCTAAAAGGAGAGAAAACTCACAAAACAGAACACAAGACAGTTTCTCAAAAGCTATGCTTGAGACAGAAACTTCTTCCACTCTCTGGAGAATTTCTGAAGTTTAAAGAATAGATTGTTGCATAGGCTGGGTAAAGAATGAAGAAACATTTTACCTACAAACAATTCTAAAAAAATAAACTGACCGACCAAATCATCATTTAAGACTTGCAGAAAATCACATTGTGTTTTATGTAAAAGTACAGTCAGGAACAATGAGCCCATTTCAAGGCCTACCTCTGTAATGGCACATTTGGTAAACGTGAACGCGGCCTTCCCTGATCATCGCCGCGATGAGGAGAAACTGAACGTGAGCGGTGATGAGTTGTTCTTTGTTGTTCTGGCACTGTTAACGTTGTTGATTTACTTTCTCTAGCACTAGACCTATAACCCACTGGCAAGAATATACACAAAAAGAATTGTTAGTACTCTTATATAATGCAAACATTAATGGGGATATATGAAATTATATTAGAGCAGTAGAATCTATTAATATTAAATGCCATGCAATTAGACTTATTCCCAAATGTATTAAGTATAGATAACACAGAGTGTAATATACACATGCATAACACCAGATTGCAGTATGGTTCTAAGACACCATTAAGATACTGAATATGAACATGACAGATGATGCCTCAGACATTATGATGAGTGGGGGTACTCTTTAAAGAAAAAATGAGTCAATTACTTTTCATCAACATAAATCAAGCACTTGACAGTGAATTACAGTTGATATTAAGGTCAATGTTCAGAAATTTGATCTCTCTTTCAATTTAAATTTCTGTATTTAAATTTTCTTCCAAATAATAAATGATTTTATTTTAGTTAGACTGTAGGGTTTAGTAAGAAAATGAAAATATCACATCAATTTTAATTTAAATATGAAAATAGTGCTATACTCATTTTAATTCATGAAGTAGGGTAGCAGACCTTTACTATTACAAATACTGGCTGTGAATTTTGCAAACCATAGATAAAAGTATAATTTTCAAATGTGCACTGTATAAGTGGAGATGATTATGGCAATAACTCAGAGAAAGTTAACTCTATTAAACCATCAAATCTATGACATACGAAACTATTCCATATTTTTGTATGGACATATGAAGCTATTCTATATCTATCTTGATTATTATTATAAGTAAACTAATACACTTAACATAATTATGATTAAGATGAATTGTAACAGTCATTTCTCCCATGATGAAAGGTTTATATCAGCTCTTATTTGATTAAAATAAAACAGTAATCTCAAATCATGACTATTAAGAATTTTAACTTTCCTCACCAGCATCACTGTTTTCTATTAGTGCAAGAAAAATTTAGAAAGTAATGTGTACTAAAAGGAAAAAGCTATATTTACAACTACATACAATGTACATGAACCACAAAAACATTAATCTAACTGGAAAGCTTAAGCTTTTGCTCATTTTTTTACTTGATAACTCCCATATTTATTTTCAAATATGCCCAAAAATCATCTATTAAGGCAGATGAATTATACCTCAGCAGTTTATTTATTATGACTGCATCATCTCATAACTAAGTTTAAAGGATGAGGAAGGTTTCTAAACACTTCATAAAGTGAAATATGAAAATAATGAGATCAAAGTTGCTCAAACTAATTCGTTATACTGCAGAAAAAATTAATATATTGACCAAAAAATATCATAAGTGGTATAATTCAAAACTGTATATACTTTAGTCTATTTTCAAATAATAGTGATTAAGCTATTATTTTGAGATTTTTTTCTAGAAATAGTTTTTGCTGTTCAGATGCATAAATTGTAATATTAAGATGAAAAACAGACCACATAAATTAATAGGTAATGAATATACTTCACAGCTCATTATGAAAATGGCTGCCATCTTTGTGGACAATTAATCGAAGGTTAAATTTACTTTAACATTTTAAATTACTATTTGGTATTAATTAGACAATAGTTATGGAACATCAATACTGAATTAGGAGCATAATCAATTTCAAGATTTTGATCAATATTCAAGGCATATAATAGATGTAGTATAATTCAATATTAAGAGAGAAATTTTAAAGAATTTTGGTACATGACAGTTCAAATATATGTTTTACAGGGAATTTTTTTTTTTTAAGAGAGAGGGACAGTGAGAGAAAGACAGAATCAGTTTTATTTAGTTTTTCATGTGGCCTTCATTGCTCCTGGACTTTGCTGTGTACATGGTAAGAGGGTTTGAACTCGCCTACTCGCACATGCCAGTCAAGTGCTGTAACTGCTGAGCCACTGCTCCAGATGGGTTCTTTGTGTTTGTACAGAGATCAATACCTTTTTTTTTCAAAAGAGAGAGGGACAGTGAGAGAGAGAGAAAGAGAAACAATTTTATTCAGTTTTTCATGTGGTCTTTGTTGCTCGTGGTGCTGGGGTTAGAACCCGTGTCCTCGCACATGCCAGGCAAGTGCCTTAACCACTGAGCAAACGCTCCAACCCCAATTAACACCTTTTTTATTCTATTATCAAGAAAGGATTGTAGGGAAACAAATATTACCCTAAAAATTTTCATATATTTAAATCATTTAACCTTTCCTGGAATTCGCTAGAAAGTTCTCACTTTATACAGAGTGTGCTGAAGGCAACATACATATTGAAAGTTTTAACACATGACCCTACACTAAATCATGCAAAGTTTTAACACATGATCCTATACTAAATCATCTAAGATAAACATGGATTTGTAGTTCTTCATTTGCTTTTTACAGTAATATGGATCTCTTGCTATCCCTAATTTAGCATTGACAACATGTGCTCTATCTTTAGACGCATGAATGGGGCAGGGCATTGCCATTTAGTATTCATCTCAATATTTCAGCTGGCACAGAGTTAGTAATTAGAGGGCTATTTTTTTCTATTTTTTGAATTTGCTGGAATGTTTCAAAAAGTTAAATTGCCAGATGCCTCTCCTAAAACAAGGCATTTTGTGTATGGTTTTTATTCTTCTTAAGCCACTAAAATTATTTTTAAAATGCAGTAAGAGTACAACTATGAAGTTAAAAGCTGTAGCTCTGGAGGTCTCAACTGTTTTCAGAATGCTTCCCTATGTGGAAAAGAGTAGTAAATATACAGAGCAGTTTCTAGAAAAACCAAGTGATTAGAAAGTTTAAGATTTGGCTATGATAGAATATTTTGTACTAATATGTTAAACTTTTTCAGGTCATATACAACCAAGAACTACACTGAGTACACTAAATCTCTAGAACCAGCATCCACATCTACATAAATTTTCTCTTCATACTTGTGCTAGAAAATATAGAGGCAAATTTGTGATCAACTGCTAAAAGTTTATAGGAATGCACTCTGTGTTTTTATTCTTTATGCCCTAATTTCACTGTAAATTCTTGCCTGTTTTTATTAATATCTCATCTTTCTTCATTATTTAATGTATAGTATATGTTATTATGTGACTTAACTGTATTGTTTTTGTCACATTTATATTTAGAAGCTACCATATATCTACACAATGGGTCAATGAAGAATATATCTGAA
>PVKS010001283.1:0-29241 GCA_004027875.1 Aplodontia rufa
ACAGCCCAAGTTTCTTTTCTTAGAGGCAGACTTTTATCTTTTTTATTTATTGTTTAGGCACAGGCATTTAATTGCTCGGCATCCATTTAGTTTCTGACTGCTGCTGAAACATGGCATCCACGACACCTTTAACATCCATGCCAGCAACTGTCAGCTGCAGGGACCCAGCTCCACGTCACTCTCCTGCCACCTCAGCTGCAAGGGCCCAGCTCCACGTCACTCTCCTGCCACCTCAGCTGCAAGGGCCCAGCTCCACGTCACTCTCCTGCCACCTCAGCTGCAAGGGCCCAGCTCCACGTCACTCTCCTGCCACCTCAGCTGCAAGAGCCCAGCTCCACGTCACTCTCTTGCCACCTCAGCTGCAAGGGCCCAGCTCCATGTCACTCTCCTCCCTCCTCAGCTGCAAGGACCTAGCTCTATGGACCCAGCTCTATGTCACTCTCTTGCCACCTCAGCTGCATGGACCCTGCTCTATGTCACTCTTCACTGCATGCTGGGGCCATACTGTGGTCCTGTCCGTCATCTAGTGTCCCTGTCCCCTCACCCCTGGCACTGCCTTCTGTGGCTGCCTTTCAATTCCGCAGACTCTCCCTGATGCCCAGGTGTCTACCTTCCTGTTACCTTCCCTCTTTTCTGGACTCTTCCCACTGGCACCTCTTTTCTCTCTTCTGGCCTCTGGGATGACCTTAACCATCGCTCTTTCTGCTTAGGTCCCTCCTCCAGCCTTTGTCATTGCACCTGCTTCAGTTTCTTTATAGCACTTCTTCCAAATTTCAAGTGTATTTATATTTGTTGATTTCCCACTGGACTCAAAGCTCCACAAGGAGACGAGCCAAATCTATTTTGTTCATCATCACATTCCGGCAAATAGAACAGTTCCTGGCACTCATAGGCACTTAAAAATATTTGTTGAATGAAAACATTACATGATACATTAATCAAATGATTACAGGAGTTAGTATAATTATAAATTACAGCTAGTCGTGGTGGCACATGCCTATAATCACAGTGATTCTGGAGGCTGAGGCAAGAGGAGGCTGAGGCAGGAGGATACTGTGGCAGGTGGAGGCCACAGTTCAAGGCTAGTCTCTGCAACTTAGTGAGACCCCGTTTCAAAATAGAAAATCAAAAGCACTGGAGATATAGCTCAATTGTAGAGCACCCCTGGGTCCCATTCCCAGCACTGAAAGAAAATTACAAACTTTGTAAAAGCACCCTGAAAGAAGACACATTGGGCATGTTGAGCTAGTTTGAGAGGCTCACCAAAGCTGCCATGGAGAAGTCACATTTGAGCTGGGGTCTAGAGAGTGGGAGGGAGTTCCCTGGGAGAAGTGGGGTAAGCCTAAGGAGACAAGATCAGCAGACCCGATGAAAGACATAGGAGGATGTTTAAAACCAAAAATCACCTGGTGGGAATCAGAGGTTCATGGCTCCCCTTAGGAGAATGAGTCTGTGTGTTTCTCAGCAGTAAGTGACGCAGGTGTGGAGCAGACTACCCTAGCCACAAGTTTACCCCAGTCAAGGAACCGGCAGTAAGGTTTCATTTTCCTTCCTCCTTCAAAGCAGAAAGTCTGTGGAATGTTTTCAAGGACAGTCAAGGACAGCTGGGGCTGCAGAAGCAAACACCAGTTGAGCCGGGAAAATGTTTCTCCAATAATCCAAAATCAATGGAGTCAACTGACCATGAACTGAAACCACTAAGATTGTGAGCCCAAGTAAGTCAATTTTCTCAGGTATTTGTTACAGCCACAGAAAAGACTAACGAGCCAGGCATGGTGGCACACGCCTGTCATCCTACTGCCTCGGGAGGCTGAAGCAGGAGGATTGCAAGTTAGCCTCAGCAACTTAGCCAGACCCTTTCTCAAAACAAAAAAATAAACACAAGGGCTGGGGATGTGGCTCAGTGGTTAAGTGCTCCTGGGTTCCATCCCTGGTACAAAAATAACAATCACAGAACCCAGAAATGTCCACCAGCAGCAGTGAGGAACTGTAGATGCCACACTTCTGTGTTCTGTCTGGAGGACAGGTGAGTGGAAGATGATGCTAGGACTCATTTTGATTGAAGAGAGATCTGGAAGAGGCCTATTGAACCCCTATTGTTTCACAGTGTCCAAGGGAATTTAAATAAATTGCTATCTATTGCACTAGAGAGGCAGTACAGAGTCATGGTCACATGGCTCAGGGTCGGTCTGAATGCCAGCCTGGCCTCTGGGAGCTAAGTGACCTTCATGAGGTCATCTTCAATCCGGGCACTGTAACTACACCCACCTCATTCAGCTGGGCAGGTGAAACTAAATGCTTCAAATAATGTCTGACAAGAGTGAATGCCCAGTGAATCCTATGCACTTTTATTATTTCAAATTATTATTGTTGTTTAGTGTTGGAGTTTAGATTACAGCTCAAGTTTCTTAATTCCTAGGCCAAAGCTCTTTTCACTAAACTTTTTTTTTGGTTTCATATCCTTCCTTAGACCTTCGACCCCTGACCCTTGACCATTTATTCCTCTTATCTTTCCTTGAAGAACTTTGCAGAGGAGAAAGAGAACAGGAGGGAAACAGGAAGATGAAAGGGGGAGGAGAGAGAGTATTGAGGACCGAGATCTCATCTACCAGAGTTTGCCTCTGCCCAGAGTAATCAGGAAACACTCAAAATCAAGAAACGGGCACCTAAATCTCTGTTTTGTAATTTGCAGATAAAGCTCTAAGCCCTTTCCTGCCTACTGGTGGGTAGAGGTGCCAAGAAGCATCTATATACTCTACCTCTCATTTTGTGACATAGGTCAAGCTTTTTTCAAGCAGATAGCAGGTGGAAGCATCCTGGTCGTGAAAAAGCCTTCCACGAGCCTTCATTGTTTTCCAAGCCACATTTAATGTAGAAGCGGGGACGGGGGGAGAAGACCTGCATTTCTAGTGCTTTCGATGCATTTTGATTTTCAAGATTAATCATAACCTCAAAATCCCATTGTGTGACCGTTTGCACTGTATCCTCATCTTCCTCTGAAGGTTTCCATAGGCATTTCCTTCCAGAAAGATCTCTCTACTGGCTGGCTGCTTTGCTGGCTGTGGAGCAGATGCACAGACTTCCTCTACTTCCAATGAAGTCTCAGGGACAAAAGCTCAGGGCAAGTTCCAGTTAAAAAACTGGACACACAAGGGAAAGCAAGCATTAAAAACAACACTGTCCTGCTTTTTCAAAAGGGAAAAATAACAGGGCGTAAATGTTGTAAGTTTTCTGTGTTCACGAAGGAATACTGGGTGGCAGTTTGGAATGGGCTTAGCAGACACACATTTTGGGTGGAGGTTCAGGAGGGATTGGTGTGGAGAAAGAACGCTGTAAAGAGAAGGCTCATTATACAGGCCTAGTCCCAAGCCATGTTCCTCCTTGCCATCTGCTGCCATTAAGACGTGGCATGCTCAGGAGGCAAGCTGTGCCCCCAAAGAGGCACCTTTTCCAGGGGGCATCTGCGTGGGAGCAGACATGGGCAGGCTCGGGCACCGGGTGTGCCCTTCAAGAGCGTCCTTCTGAAACCCTGAAGTATGCTGTTCGTTTCTGAAAACACACTGCCCGCTTGGCCTCTTGCTCAGCGGGCACAAAATAAATCAGGAGGTGGAGGAAAATAACGAGTCTCCATTGTGTCTGTTTTCTCTCTCTGTCCCCCCTCAACCCCCTCTCCTAGCTGACCTTCCTTGTTGCACCATTAATGTGACAGTTGGGAGGCTTTTCCTCCTTTACGCCCTCTCAGCGCGCCCTATGGGCTTGGCGGTTCTTGGCTGTTTATGAATTCCGTACGCATGGGCTGGGGATCGGGGTGCTCCCCAGCTTGGCTGAGACCACCTGGCTCTGCCCAGGACTTTGAAAGATGCAATCTGGAAGAGAAAACAATATCTCTGTTGAGAGCAACTGCCCTTGGCCTGAATTCGTCAAACAGGATTTATTGGGACAGGATGAGAGAGAGGAGGGACACAAGTATACAGAGAGCATATTCTGTAACACAAATCGAGGTATGGCTCTGGAGCTGCAGGGAGAGGACAGTGAGAAGAGGACCACCCCCAGGCGTGTTGAGAACACTCACCCTAACAGAAACTTCTGCTTCAAGCAGATTACAGAGGTTTATACCCAACAAGTGTGCCAGGCACCATTCTGGGGATGGGAATGGGGGCGGGGTCATTTAATCCTCCCACAAGGACCTGGCAGGGCCATCTAATTCTGGTGCCCTGAGAAAACTGAGTCTTGGAGGGGCTGATGTGACCACCAAAGTTGAAGCTCCCAAGACAGGTCTTCTGGCGACATGCCCAGTGGTTACCCACATTCTGCAGGAAAAGAAAAAAAGAATCCCTTCTTAAAAGTCACCTGCCATTATAATTAGCCAGGGTAACCAAGATGTCCAAAGTTGGGGGAAACTGGGTGAGAACTCTGTGTAATTTGCATCTTCTCTTTAAACTCAAAACTATTCCAAAATAAAAAGTTTATTTTAAAGAAATAGGCCACAATCTGGCGGTACAAATACTTCCAAAAGGCTTGCAATGCAGAGAAGTCTTATCCTGCTATTGTTCAGTCCTAACTTGGGTTCTGCCTGCCGGGAGTAAGCTTTTGCTAAACACCGCTCGGGACACGGACACACTCAAAAGAGGAAAGACAGAGCGAGCCAGGCTATGAAGTGATGAAGCCCTGTTTGCATTAGAGGGTCAGGGAGGACCTCCGAGAAAATAATATGATTGATTTATGAGTATGCTAATAAAGTCTGAATATTAAGTGATTACGTGCTGAAACTACTCAGGCTGGGGATGTGGCTCACCAGTTAAGTGCCCCTGGGTTCAATCCAGGGTACAAAAAAAAAAAAAAAACCAAGATGCTGAAACTACTTTCAGCTGATGTGTCTCTAGGTATGTATATATGCTGTGGAGCCAGGGAGATCTGAGTTCAAATCCAGAAAAACTGGCTTTCTTGCTGTGTGATCCTAGCTGAGTGCTTACAGTCTCTCTGCTTTCTACTCTATGTGTAGAATGGGGGAGTATCTACTAAGGGCATCAAAAAAATTAAATACATGGCATTTATCAATGTCTTGTACATGCTCCAGAAATAAATACCTGAGTGATTAAATATGACTGATTGAAAATTGAAAATTCATGCTTAATTTAATAACAACAAAAAAATCAAGCAATGATCATGAGAAAGACTATTGGTTAAAGAAGTCACATGAAGTACGGAAAACACCTCTAGGTAGTGTTTTCAGTCGATGACGGGCAGTGTGCAGGTAGAGGGCACAGGGTGCCAAACAGACCTAGATGAGGCTCATGTCCCCTTGGACATCCATTGTGAGCAAAGCGACTCGGGCACAGGGAGCTGTCAGCAGCCCACCGAGGCTCTGGGCTGCAGATGTGGGAGGTCCCCTGGGGCAGGCAGAAGTACTTCCACCCATCCCTTAGAACTGTGACTGCAATTCATCATGTGACTTCGAATGTCTCTGGCCTGGGTTGTTGAGGAGGCATCGGGACCCCGTGACCAGGTGCAACCCAGGTTACACTGGAAGGGAAGCAGCCAGGCTGCCTGTGGGGGGTGGGGCACCCTACTCAAAGCACCATGTTCCCCTCCCCATGCACTCATGGCGTAAAATCTCTTCTTGCCTAGAGAAAACACCGTTTTTATTAGCCATCAGTATGTGCTGCTGGTGTCTTTACTATCTCATAAAATTATCCTGACGGTCAAAGAACTTAAAGACAGACACATAGCCGGAATTTATTAGCCAGAGTCTGGCTCCCCAAATGGCCATGACCTGAAAGAGGTTCTGTCAATCACTCATTTAGCTTTCTTTTCTCTCCCTCACTCGGTCCTCAGCAGCAAATATCAGTATTGTCACAGAAGAGCAGCTCATGCCCGCGTCCATGTCCCCTGCTATAACGTGCATGTGTGAGGTGCAGCAGGTGGAACAGATCAGGGATTCCCCAGGCCCCATGAAAACTTAAATCAGCAATTTAAACACACAGATCCCCAGGATTTGAATTTTGGGGGGAAGCTGCCCTTTTGTGATTCTGATCATATTCAGGATTGGTCTATCACCTATTTACAAGGTTTCTTTGGTTTGGAATACTCTTGATTCTGGAAGCCCAGCTCTTCACTAAACCATAGATATCAGTCCCAACTATGTATGAAGTTTAGAAATCGTTTGCTATCAAACTGGAGAAGTTCTACACTCATAGGAGCTTTCCTAAAGACAAATGACTTCTTCATGGTCCCCTCCCCTCCAAATCACTTGGCAATGAATAAAAATATCTTGGCCATTTCTGTCCAAGATCTGCTCCAAGACCAGCCACAACAACATTACAGGGTGCTCATTGGAAATGCAGATTCTGGAGCCTCACCCCAGACCTTCTGAATCAAAATCCCCATTTAACCAGGATTCCCAGGCTACTCATGAGAACATTAGAATTTCAGAAAGAACTGGTTTAGATCATAGGTTGTTGTAGGGTCGGGGATATAGCTCAGCAGTAGTGTATGTGTAGCATGTATGACACCCTGAGCTCGATCTCCAGCACCCCAAAAATAAAGCAAAACATTAATCACAGGTTCTCAGTCGGCTTGCACATTGGAATTGTCTGATGTGTTTAAAAGTGACTGATGTTTAACCCCCGGTAGCCAGGATTTAAGGATTTTTAAAAGCCCCCTAGGTGGCCAGACATGGTGGTGGGATTCCCTGATCTGAATTTGGTGTTAAATCGTGAGTATTGGGAAACAGGGCTGGGCTGCTCCAGGCCTTGGCTCCCGGGGCTGCCCCACTCTATCTTCCCGGTGGCTCTGGGAAAGGTGCTCAGCTCTGCCCCAGTGGCTCAGGAGGCTGAGGCAGGAGAATCCCAAATTCAAAGCCAGTCTCAGCAACTCAGAGCCTAAGCAACTTAGCAAGACACTGTCTCAAAATAAAAAATAAAAAGGGCTGGGGATGTGGCTCAGTGGTTAAGGGCGCCTGGGTTCAATCAAGCCTGGTACAAAAAAATAAACCAAAAAATCTCCCTAGGTGAATCTAGTGAGAAGCAAAGCAGCAAACAGACCGATGGATTAAAATAAAACTCTGAAGGAACTTTCGTGGGTGGGGTAGGACAGAGGCGCTGTCGCGGGGATCTGTATGTCAGCACGACTTTGAACGTTTTGTTTGTTTACTTTTCCTTCACTAAACTGATGTCAAATTGTGAAACAGAAAGGAAAATGTCTTTCACAAAGAAGCCCTGAAACCCTCTGATTAAAACCGGAGGAAAGATGGGCAGAGCCACCGGGATGTGACGACGTCTAAGTAATGACACCATTTCAGCTTTTCTTGGGTGGCTGCAGGAAAGGACCGGAGCTTTCTGGGACAGGCTAGTTTCTTGCCCGTCTTGGAGCAGCACACACCCAAGTCATAGACACACCAGTACACACCCCATGCCACGCATACCTCTCTGTCCCTCTAGCAGAAAATTGCTTCCTTTCCCCTCTGCTCTAGTCCAAGCATATTTTCTTTCTGTCAGAAGCTAAGTGTGCATTGTGTACCTATGGGGGCATTTTGGGAAAGGGTCTAGTAAAATATCAACTGAGTTTCAATTAAACTTGGTTCTCATTGCATCAAAACGCTCACAAAACCCTTGCTCACTCCCTAGAATCAGCCTTGACCGCATCCAGCAGGTGGAGGAACTGGTCTGGGACCCTTCCATGAGGCCTCCAGGAAAGGTTGGCTGCCAATCTCCGAAGGGACTTGGTTTTGGACTAAGCCTGCTGAGCCCTCGTGTTCTGGATTCCGTCTGACCTCACCCTAGGGAACTCACAGAGCAGCTGCTAGTGAGTGAAAGTCAGCGAGACTAAGTGGAGGAGGCAGCCCTTGGGCTTCCCCTTCTCCAGGCTCTGCTTGGTGCAGACTCAGCACTGGGATCCAGCAGAGACCCAGAGGGGCGCCCTCCAGCCGGGCAGGGCAGCTGCCATTCATGCTAGGGTGGTGTGGGTGATCGCCTTTCCACACTACTCTCTGGAGGGCTTAGAAGACTCATCTGAAACTCCAACTCGAAGAGCAGCCTCGGTCAACCCTCCCAGAGCGGAGGTGAGCCGTGAAACATGGGGACGGGGTCACTGGAGGACTTCAGCTTGTTCTATTTGCCTGGACCTGTCTTTCTTTGGAGGAGCCAAGCTGCACTCTGAGATGAGACACAATCCTCTGAGGACTTGTTACATGGGATGGAGACAACCAATCTGTAGGTCACTGGCGGCATTGGTGACCAGGCAGTGGAGCCTGGTGACCCCCATGGATGGGATTCACTGATCTGAGATTGGTGTTAAATCTGGGTAGTGGGACACAGGGCTGGGCTGCTAGACCAGGCCTGGGCTCCCAGGGGTGGCCTGCTGAATCCTTTCTGTGGCTCTTGGAAAGGTGCTCAGCTCTGCCTGCAGGAAAAGATGCAAGGCCTCTGTGGTCTCCTAGAACTGTCCAAGCACTGTGATTCTTTTGGAATTTTCAGCCAGGAAAAGAAAAAAAAAAAAAAAAAGAAAGAAATACTGGTGAGAGTGTAAAATGCTATTTCAGGACAAAAAGTAGTATTTTGGTGACTCTAAGGAAGGCATTTGTGAAGTTTCAGACAGAAGCAAAAAAAAAAAAAAAAAAAAAAAAAAAAGAAAAAGAAAACTGTATCAAAAAAGAAAAAAAAAAACTGTATCCAAATAGCCCAGAAGGGTCAGAATGACTTCATTGAGTGAAAGTTTGCAGAATCTTCCACAGGAAGCCTCAGGAGCAGCTCAAATTGCAGACCAGCTGGAGCACAGGCTTGGGTCACCAGGCCTGCCCCACCCAGAAGCAACAGAAAGCAAGTTGGGCAGCAGACACCAATGGGACTTGGGACTCAAGGTTTTCTGTAAAGAGGAGAGGGAGGGAACAAGAGAGAGGCACGCGGAGACAAAGACTCTGAAAATAATTCTGCATTTTACTCATTTTGACTATGTACTCTGCTTACATATGTAGGCATAATTTTGACAACTAAGAGTCAACTTTTGATTTCAATAATAATAATCCACTATTATGAACACCCGATATGGACCAGCCACTGTATTTAACTGCGCAGCATTTGTTATCCAATTTAATCCCTCTGACAAAGCCACGCTCTCACCCAACCTGACATTAGGTAAGAGCACAGATCCTGGAGCCAGATCAGGGTTCAGATCCTGCCTTGGATACTTACCAGCTGGGTGACCTTGGGAGGTTTACTTAACTTGTTTGTGTGTTCATCTATAAAGCAGGAATAGCACTTGTGCCTACCTCGAAAGGTTGCTGTGAAGGTAAATGTTGTCTACAGTCAACATCATCTCTCTTTCACAGATGAGGTAACAGGTCGGTGGCTGGGGCTCTGAGTTCAGGATTCCCTACCTTAAACAATTTGCAGCAATGACTCTAGACAGGGTCATCCTCTTGCCTGTGGAGTTACCAGCACTACCTCTTCTAGGAGCGCCTGCAGAGCTTGCCTATCACCTCAGGCCTCCAGCTGAGTGCCATTAAGCATTGCAGACTGTGGACAGATGCCAAGATGCCATCACCATGACCCAGGCAGACATGTGGACTGAGCACTGGGAATCAGCTTCTTTTTTTTTGCATCTGCAGACCACTCAGGCACCCACCCTAGGCCTCCAGAACCCAGTAGTCCGTGCCAGCTTTCCAGAAACTTCCTTCCACTCTCCTGGGAAAGATGTTTCTCTGTTGCCTCCAGGTCCCAAAAATGTTATTTGTAGACATGATTTTAAAAGTACTGATACATGAGTCCCTCTGCCCTCCAGGGATTCTGATTTGGCTGGCTTGGGGTAGAGCCTGCATGTCAAATTGTTTTCAAGTTTGCCAGGTGATTTTAATGTGCAGTGAAGTTTTGAGAACTGTGTATGAAAACAATCTTCTGCTAGTAGCTGCAATGGCGTGCCTGGTATCTCTCCTTCCCACCTGCCCTTAACCCTTGTTTAGACGGCTCATGGATTTAAGAGATGAGGTTTCCTATCCTCCCTGGCAGCAAGGTGTGGCTTGGTGATTTATTTCTAGTTGAGGGTGATGTGCCTTTTTCAGGTCTTGTCTTCCCCCCACTTCCCACTGGCTAGAGATAGACCCTGAAAAGGGGATCTAATTTTAGTCATGAGGTCCACAGCCTCCATCTATGATGAAGGCTGTGTCCCAGAACTACCCTGAGGAGCAGTCACTGCCTGCCCTGGGTTGCCCACCTACCTTTAGACAGTGTGATGAGTGGGAGATAAAATTCCATCTGCCTGTGGTTTTAGAGTTCCTCACTGAAGCAGCCGGGCCTATCCCTAGAGAATGCTAGTGAATTGCTGTCAAATAGGGGTGAACAGCACAGTCACCTAAGGAATTTCTTAGAAATATAGATGCCCAGCATCTAGCCAGTCAAAATCTCCAGGGAATAAAATGGGACACTTTACAGCTCCCCAGGTGATTTTATGGTGAGGACTTGCTAAGGGGAAATGGCCAAGAGAGTTGGCTCCACTGGTCAGGCACCCTAGGGCTCAGTCCCATGGGAGGATCTGCAGTTGAGTAGAGGTCCAGGAGGCCCAGAGCTGCCTTTGTAGGGCCTCTTGAACACAGCTGTCCCAAGCTATTGTTCATCACCCAGCCAGCCCCTCTCGGTGACATTGATGGCTTCTTGATACCAAGTCTTCCTTCCAAGGAGCCCTGAGCAATTTGAGTGCAATGACTGTCATGTTCCATTCTTCATCCCCTGCAGCGCCTCCAATGTTGCTGTGGCCACCAGGGGAGCTCAGCGTGGGTTTGCTGATGGATTCTGGTGAGTCAACAAGCAAAGGCCCCAAGGACACAGAAAGGGACAAGTGAGTGGTCTCTATGTTCTTAAGTCTTCTAGCGGCAATACCTTGCTGACAAAATGAGTTGTTCCCAAAAGGCTGATTGTATTTTGAATCAAAAAACGGAACTCATGAAACGCATATTTACAAATGTCTTTCTGTTAGTGTGAAAGGTTGCCATGGAGATCTGTGAGAGTGACATCAATTTCTGGCTTAAGATCATGTTAGGCTCCTTGTATTAAGTAAGCCAGGTCGACTGCTAGGCTGGGGTTGATGCTGAATGGCACTTGTGGGTGCCTGGGGACAGAAGGGGAATGCTCAGTTCCTTCACCAGAGAAATTCTTACAGCACTGAGGATGATACATCCTTTTCCAAAATGGATACTTAGGCAAGCCAAGCAGTGTCTGTCACCCCAAGATCAAATCCTCTTCATTTCAAAGCCTTTGCATATGTGAGCCACTCCAATCCCAATCTGGCCTTGGCTGGCAGGATTTGGCCTTCCGAATCCACAATCTCAGTTCATCCTCCAGATTCCAGATAAGTAAGAGGAGTGCCCAGACCTTTGTACAGTGCCTGTGTCTGCCCATAGAAACCCGATTAGCAAGGCCAAGCAGGGGGTATCCATGATGCTAATAATTAACTGCACATCTGATGGCATGTAGCCCTTTCCTAACCCATAAAGACCTACACCAAGCTTAGGTGATCTGCATTTTCTGGAACTCAGATGCCAAAACAATAGCAAAAATCAAATGTTGCAGAGATGCTATCAAGGACCATGATCTTTTAAATTGCATGGGAGCATTTTCTGAAGCTGAGTGTATGTTTGGGGGTTTCTGTAGTTTGGTTCTGGAATGTCCCCCAAAAGCTCATGTGTGGAAGGCTTGGCCCCAGTGCAGCAATGTTCAGAGGTGGGCTTTGGGGAAGGGATTGGATCAAGAGGTTTCTCATTTCATCCACCGATCAATGCACTACTGAGTTCCTAACTGAATGGGGAGGGAAATTGTAGGAGGTGGGGACTGGTTGGAGAGAGTAGGTCCCTGGGGGCATTCCTTGGAAGGGTATCTTACCCTTTGCTTGCTCCCTCCCACTCTCTGCTTCCTGGCCACCACCAGGTCAGCTGCACCAGGCCTTTGGCCATAAGGCTCTGCATAGCCACAGCCCCAGAAACAACAGAGCCAGTGACAACAGACTGAAACTTCTGAAACTGTGAGCTAAAACAAAACTTTCCTCCTTTCAATTGTCTTATTTGGGTATTTTGTCACAGTGATGTAAAGCTGATTAGCACAGAGGCTGTTGACATAGTCCCTGAATGAGATTAACTGGGAATGTGGAAGTGATGTCATCTTAGGCGGTGCCATTTCATTAAGGGTAATTCAAGTTTCTGCAGGTAAGGATTGAATGTGTGTGTGCATGTGTGCAAACGCGCACGTGTGCATGCACTGGGGATCAAACCCTCCTGCATGCTAGGCAAGCACTCTACCACTGAACTAACCGCCCCCCTCCCTGTCCAATTTCTTTCATTAGAGATTCTTTCCTACTGAAACTGGTCGATATACTTGGTGACATATCATTTGGACTCTG
Source organism: Aplodontia rufa (assembly GCA_004027875.1). Taxonomy (NCBI): domain Eukaryota; kingdom Metazoa; phylum Chordata; class Mammalia; order Rodentia; family Aplodontiidae; genus Aplodontia; species Aplodontia rufa. Next base: position 12,382 of record PVKS010001283.1, read on the forward strand.
AGTCCAACTCCCTCCTCCCTGAGATCGTGACGTGATGTCTCAACGCCTTTGAGGACTTGGCATCTTTCTGTCTGTTGCAAAGCAGCGCCTTTCTCCCAAAGAGTGCACACTGCTTTCTGGGCACTGTGGGATACAGCAAAATAGCCACCCCAGAGACTGTGCCCTCAGGGTCTATTAATTCCTATGTCTGGAAGCGTTCTACAAAAGCTTTTCTGCTTTCCTTCCAAAACAGAAATTAAAGTAGATTAAGAGGTGTGTGGGTTGAGAACTAGCATGAAACACTGAATTGATCCAAAGGGTGGCCCTAGAAATGCCTGGAATTTAACTCTAACCACTCCAGGGGCCCCTACCACCACTTACCCTAATTGATATTCTAATCTGCTCTGAGCGCCTTGTAATGCAAAGCTTCAGACTACAAGAGCTCTGGAAGCTTCTTCAAATGTTCTTGACCTGAGATAGGAATTTGGGGATACAGAAAAGGAAGAGATAGACTAAGTCTCAGAAGCGCCCATGTACCACTAAAATGCGGAAAATTCCCATGAACGGTTGCAACTCCCAAGTAACCCAGCCAGCACCCTTAACCTATGCCCTTGACCCACACCCTACCTGCAAAAAATTACCACGAGGGAATGCACAAGCTGGAAATGGAATAACTCCAACCTGCCTCCACCTCTCCTCCAGCCCCTAGCACCCACCCTCTAAATGTTACCACCCCACATCAAGGGATTGCTCTCTCTCCCTCTGGAGATGGTCTGCAGTCTCTCTTGAACATGTCTCCATTTTCCTAAATAAACCTTTGTCTCGGTCTCACTCTGTCATGTGCTGAAATTCTTCTCTGTCATATCATGTAAGGCAAGAATCCTGCTTGCCTGAGTGGAGGTCTGCTCTCTGGGAACTCATTAGCACTCCAGTGACTCCTTGTGGGTGAGAATTGCAGCTCAGTTGAGCTCCTATTTGGTTAAGGAAGACCTGAAAGAAGAGAATGCCTATGGTGAGCTTTAATGTAGAGGACAGCTCAAAAATTACCACTGACTGGAAGAAGGCAGGTTCTAACAGGACGAGGCAAGGTTGGTGGCAGAAAGCAACTCAGGATTCTCAGGACCATTACCCTTGAACTAGGCCACTTGGAACCAACTTGAGTGTCAGCCCCATACATGCTCACTACATGTAGAGGTTTGGCCATTGAGGCACCTAATTTTTTTGTGTTCCAGAGGGCAACAATTAGCCAGTGATTCAATTTCCAAAATGGCAGCCGTTCTTTTTAATCCAAGGCAATATCCTTTCAGGAAATTCCTTAGAATTTTCTGCCCAACCCAGATCCCTCTGAGGATATCCTGAATATAAGTGTTCTAAATGTAAAATGTGAAGTGGAACATTTGCCTGCCTTCTCGCCAACAATTCATCAGCAGGCAGATGAAATTGATGGACTCAATTCCCTGTCTTGGCCCCTGTCTTATGGAAGGAGGGTGGCTGGAGGGGGTGTTTCAGAAGAAAAGCCACAAGAGCTCTGGGGTCTCACAGGCATGGAATCAGATCTGTGCTCCACCACTTGACACCTTCAGGACCTCTCTAAATCCCAGGTTCTTCTTTCTGAAGTGGGAATAGCAGTGGCTGGTACCTCATTGGACTCTTGTGACAGTTAAACAAGATGTAGCCCACATGGTGATTAGGTTTATTCCTTTTCCATACTATATTTATTAATAATAGTAATTTGGTGATGAGAGTTTGATTTGTTGAAATTTGTCATTTGTGATGCTCTATCACCATTACCCTTTCTCCATGCCCCTTCCCTTGATCCTCTACCACAAAGCACCATTTTTAACCTACCATATTTATCAATTCTCCTTTTTGTGTCCTATGATTGCTGTTTTATTACATGTTTATTCACCTCAAGAACACATTGCCTGGTGGGCTGGGGTGTGGCATCAGCTGTAGAGCACAGCTTAGCATATCCAAGGCCCTGGGTTTAACCTCCAGCACCCACACCCACACTGATATACACATATGTGAGTCTGAGTATTGCTTAGTCTTTGGTTTTGAACTTCAAGAAGAGTATCCATCTCTAGGTAGTTTTCTTGTACTTGTCTTTTTCTTCAGTCAATGATACCAGCATTCATCCATGTGGATGCATATAATAGCAGTTCATTCCTTTCTCATTACTGCATAATATTCTGTCATGTAAATTGTGTGTGTGTGTGGGTGTGTGTGTGTGTTCATTTTCCTGTTTGCAGGCATTTGGTTTTTTGTTTGTTTCTTTCTTTCTTTTGTAAATAGCTTTATCTAGACCCCCAAATCACCTATTAGAGTGTACCATTGAAGGGTTGTTAGAATACTCACAGGTTTAAGGAAACATCACCTCAATTGATTTTAGAACATTTACAGCACCCCAAAAGAAACCTCATATATCCATTAGTAATCACTCCCTACTTCTTTCCAACCTCTCCAGCCCCTCACAACCTCTAATCTACTTTATTTGTATAGCTTTGCCTATTCTGGACATTTCATACAAATAGAATCTTATTATATGTGGCTTGCTTCACTCAGTGTGATATTTTCAAGGTTCCTCCCTGTTGTAGGGTGTATCAGTACTTTGCTTTGTTGCCAAGTAATCTCCCACATTTTATTTATCTATTCATTAGTTTATGGACACTTGGGTTGTTTGTTTATAGCTTTTTGCTCCTACTAACAGTGTTATTGTGAACATCATACCACATTATTTCCTGGGCACATGAGCAAGAGTTTCTCTAGGGTATATTCTTGGAGCTGTAGTAATAAAAGGCAGGCAAATGTTCAACTCTACAAGATAATGCCAAATGGCTTCCCAAACTGTTTCAGCAATTTACTCTCTACTCTCACCAGCAAAATAGAAGATGCCATGACCCACATCCTTGTTAATATTTGGTGTGGTCAGAATACCTAGTTTTTATAGGGTTTGTTTACATTTTCTTTTTTTAGCCATCAAACCACTGCTCTGCCTGCTAATGAGATTCTAATGGAGATCCGGGCAGAATCAGCCGCCAACCCAATGGTTCCTTCCATAATTAGCAGCTCTTTTCTGTAAGAGTTCTAGCTTTTGCTCCCTGACCCAGAATTCAGATGTTGTTTATACTAATGTTCTTCCTCCCCAGATGGGAATCTACGTTCCATCTACGAGCTGATCCTAGAGTCCCACTCCATCCCTCCCCAGGCAGACAGGGATAGCCTGTGTTCTTGGTCCTGCTAACAAACACCCTCCTCCCCACACACATACACACAAATATTTTCATATCCTGGGCATCCAGCCACATCCAGACAGGAGGATGACAGTGCAGGAAGCAGATTTGCTGGCTCCTAAGCCAGAGAGAGAGCCCTGTGCTTCATATGAATGCCTAGAGAGAAGGGCACGCTCAGGCTTTCCTTTCCTACTGTCCATCAATTTCCAGACAGCCAAACTCATGTTATAGTGGGCTTACTTGCAATTCCCAAGCTCTGAATTCTCTCCAGAATCTCATTTTATTTACTTACTATCTTTCCCATTAATTAAATTTCAATAGCATTTTCCCTCCAGAGAGCTCTACAAATAACTTCTACAATAAACACTTCATAAAAAGACTAACTCTAAAAGTCAGGAGAGACAGTAGAAGCAAGAGAAAGCATGAGGAACAAGAGGAACAGGGTAGGGGAGCTTTTTGACTCATGATGGGCAAGGACATATTTGTTGTCCAGATACATGCCCCAGAGAAAGGGGGTACTGCTCAGCTGGTGGGGGCAGCAGACCATCCTGCCCGCAGCTCCTTCAGGGTGGGCTCAGCCATGGGGCCAGTGACCTGTGATCTTGCACCTGACCTGTGCTTGGGAAGGGGATGGGTTTCAACCTGTGCCCTCTTCAACTGGAGCCCCCTTGGGTCCACCAGGACTCTATAGGGCCTGAGTGGCTTTTCTCTCCACCAGTCCTTGCTCCTCCCACCCCTTCTTACAGATGTGACTTCCAATCAACATCTGGGATCCAAAAATTTGTTTCCAAAGAAACAAATTGTATGACTCCATTATTAACTATTTCTCATTTGGTTTGACAGAACTGCCCCCTTTATCAATGAGACATATGTTCTAAGACCCCTAGTGAATGCTTGAAACCCACATAGTACCAAATCCTACTAACACTATTTTTTTCTATACATATAAAGTTTAAATTTGTAAATGAGGCAGAGTTAAGAGACTAACAACTTACCGTTGATTTTAGCAACCTTGGCATATATAATTTTCTTTACTTTTTCTTTTTCTTTTTTAAAAGAGAGAGAGTGAGAGAAAGAGAACTTTTAGTTTTCTATGTGGCTTTCGTTGCTCTAACACTTCATTGTGTATGTGGTGCTGGGTTTTGAACTTGTATCCTCGCGCATTCCAGGCAAGTGCAGAAACCGCTGAGCACCGCTCCAGCCCCTCTGAATATAGTTTTGTTTCCCCCTTTCCTTATTCAGCACTTTTCCCTTAAAGGAAGCACTGTTATTCTTTTATTTGGCACATCCAAATCGCCAGCATCACTTCTCTTATGCTTTGGGGCCATTAGTAAGAAAAGTAAAGGTTACCTGAAAACAAGCACTGTGTGATAACATGACAGTCAATCTGGGGGCTGCAGCAGTGGCTCGGCAGTTACGGTGCTTGCCTGCCATGCACAAGGATGCGGGTTCAAACCCCAGCACCACATACACAACAAAGTGTCAGAGCAATGAAAGGCACATGAAAAACTAAATAAAAATTGGTTCTCTCTCTCTCTCTCTTTTCTAAAAAATATAGTCAATCTGACTGCTGAGGCAGTTACTAAGTGACTGAGGGGCAGGTAATACATACAGGGTGGACAAGATGGACAGAGATCACCACTGCCCTGGGCAGGGTGGAATGGACAGCACTAACTTTCACACTATTGTTCAGAATGGTATGCAATTTAAAATCTATAAACTGTTCATTTCTGGAACTTTTCCTTTAATATTTTTGGACCCCTGTTGACCTCAGGTACCTAAAACCATGAAAAGCAAAATGACAAATATGGGGCCACTACTGCGCAGGTATTTGGATTTTTTTCAAATATAAATAGTACTGAAATTATCCTTGAAACTACTTTTCTCAGGTCCGGAGATAGTATGTATCCTCCAGACCTAATTCCTAAAATGGACTGGGTCCACATCTCAGGCACATTTTGACAGCTTTTAATATTTATTGGCAAATTGCCCTTGGAAATGTCAGACCAATTGCCATCCCAATAAAAATGTGTGAAAGTGTAAGGCAGAGCCAGTTTCTCCGAGTCCACACTTACAGTTCATGTTTTGTAAAGTTGTTCCACGCGTCTGGATGTGGTTATATTGCCTTTGCTTTAGTTTTCTTTGATCATGTGCAAAGCCGAACTTTCTCTAAGGTGGAAAGCAGCAAAGGGCCATGCTATGTGGACAGAAGAGAGTTGAGAAGATGGGATGAATGCTGGGAGATGAACGGCAGTACTGCAAGAAGAGCAAATCTTTTCAGCAGCTCTACTGAGGTACAAATGACCTTCCGTAAACTGCACATATTTAAGATATACACTTGGGTAATTGAGATATGGCCATTCCTGTGAAATAGCAAAGGGAAATCTCCTCGTCTGGCCTCCAGAAGTGTTGCTAGAATGCACTGACAATAGATTAAGGAGAGAAAAGTTTACTTAATGTGCATGGGGGTGGGATCCAAGAACCCCATGGGGTTCAGATGCTTCTGTGCCCTTCTTCCCTGGAGAGAGGGAACTGAAGGAATTAGTGGGAGGAGACAATGGTTTGCAAATGTGTCTCTTTGGAAGCTGAATAGCTGTGGACACATTATGGGAAGGTGAGAGCAGACAGGCACACAAATATGCATTGTCTTATTATGCAGGTAAAGTCTCCCAGGGTTCTCCCCCAGAGTAGGATGAAACATCTGAGCGCTAGTGGATGTCTGCTTCAGTGGTTAATCTTTCCTGGTTATTTAATGATATTGCTACGGAGGGAGCTTGAAACAATTGAATTTCTTTTGAACGGAGTTTCCTCTGCCACATAAGGTAAACTTCAGAGACAGTCCCTGCCTGCTACGCACTGGAAAGAGAGGAGATGAAGAGATGGGGAGGAGGGCCGCAGACAACCTGGCTTCGCCACTTCAGCATGTCACACATGGGGGGATTGAGTTCTATGTCCCAACATCAATCACCAAAGAAAAGTCAAGATAATGAATACGTCCATGTCCTGTCCCTTGATAATCCACCCTCAGATTCCCGTGCTCCCCACTCTGCTCCCCACAGGCAACTATCACTACTGTCTCTACAGATTAGCTTTCATTTTGAGTATTTTAAATAAAAGGAATTGAGTAGCATTCGTTATTTTCACTCCACATGAACATATTAAAATGCACCCATGTCGTTGATTGGATCATTAGCTCCTTCCTGTTTATTTCTGAGTCGTGTTCCATTGCATGAAGGTATCACGACTGTTTAGTCCATTCATGGCCTGTGGACATCCATTTCCCGATGGACCACTCTGGGACATTGTACCATGGAGACACAGTTCTTACCCAAGGCAGGTCTGAGTCTGCAGCAGGCTAGACTGCTTTCTGCCCCCCATAGAACTTCCATTTCTTGAGACTCTTCTGGATACACAAGCATGTACCCAGATTCCAGGAAAGTTCTGTCAATTCCGTGGCTCACTTTGGGTGGCTTGAACCCCACCACTCCCTTCCACTTCAATGAATTCCTTATCAATCTAGGAAGGATGCCGGTGGTTCCAACATACCAGCCAGGGTCTTGGAATTAGCTTTGTGTTATGGTTGTGATGTCCAAGGTTCATCATTGTGCCTGTTTATGACAGATGTCGCTTCAATCCATGACACTCAGCTAGGACCAGCCCCAGCTCCTTTTAGCCTCGCTGCTTGCTTGCCTCTTGCTTTTTTTTTTTTCTTTTTGCAGTGCTGGGAATTGAATCCAGGGGCACTCTACCATTGAGTTGCATCCCCAGTCCTTCTTACTTTTTTGTTTGAGGCAGAATCTCACTAAGTTGCTGAGGCTGGCCTCCAACTTGAGATCCTCCTGCCTCAGCCTCTTGAGTCACTGGGATTACTGCACTGCTCAACCTCTCTGAATTCTGTAAGTACTATTTGCAATACAAAGCTAAAGAAACTAAGGCCCAAAGAGATTGAATAGCTTGCCCAAGATCATTTCTCCAGCAAGTGCCAGGGCAGGATTTAAAACCCAGCCTGGAGTTGTAGGAGAGGATAAGGACTTTTTTCTTCACCCTCCTGGGCTCACCAGCTGGGGACCTGCCAATTAGACTTACAAAGGAAAGATTAAAAAGAAAGAGAGAGAGAGAGTTTATTAACACATGAAGCACACATATACACAGGAGAAATCTGATGATGAGTAACTCGAAGGGATGTCTGGAACTGGGGCTTTGTGAGTCCATTGGCTTCACATCCGCAGATTCAACAAACCCTGGATCAAAAATATTCACAAAAATATTGCATTTCTACTGATTATTATTATTATTCCTTAAAAACAACATATTACAACAACTATTTAGAAGGAATTTACATTTGATTAGATATTTAATTGCATGCTAAGGGATGAGTGTACACATTATCTTACCAAAAGAGGAATAAATTTGTAGAAAAGGGATAAGACAAAGCAAAAAAACAAAACAAAACTTTAGGTCTTTTGGGGTAGAAAATTGTGAGATAATAAATACACAGGGAAAATCAATGGGAGATCAGTCCACATAGATGCCTTTGGTACTCTCTGAACTGATAAGACCCTACAGTTATCTCCAGTGATTAAGAATCATGGACTAAAAATTGACCTGGATTTCCTGGTAGAAAGGTAGAGGGCAATGCTGGAGCAGTAGCACTTGTCTGACATGCACAAGGACCTGGGTTCAAACCCCAGCACCACATACACAGTTAAGTGTCAGAAAAATGAAGGCCAGATGAAAGACTAAATAGAATTTATTCTCTCCTCCCCCGCTTCTCTCTCTCTTTACAAAAAAAACCAGGTAAAGGGCAGAGTTTTTCTTGTACCTACTTCTTCTCGATTACCTTCAGCTCAAACTAATCCTTATGCTAGGACTGGGGATGTGACTGAATGGTAGGGTACTTGCATAGCATGCAAAAAGCCCTGGGTTCAATCCCTAGTACCACGATATACATGTGTGGTACACTCTGGATCTCTTCAACATAGCAATGGTTGAGCATTTGCCAAATTGAATGACAGGTACCACACTAAAGGTCCAGGAAGCTAGCTGGCCACGCATGGTAGCACACAGCTGTCGTCCTAGCTAATCAGGTGACTGAGATGGAAGGTCCCCTTGAGCCCATGACTCTGAGATCAGCCTGGACAACATACTTAGACCCTGCCTCAAAAAGAACAATCCAAGAAGCTGAGAGAACACCAAGGAGAGTTCATACCAAAAACTACACTGAGGCTTTTCATATTCAAACGGCAAACAGCCTAGGACAGAAAGAAAATCTTTAACGAAGCCGAAAGTGTGTGTGTGTGGAGGGTTGAACTACCTGTATTAGATAAAGAATAAGAATCACGCCAGGTTTCTCACCTGAAACCACGCAAGCAAGAAGAAAATGAGCTGTGGTATTTAAAGTATCGATGAAAACCCACCAACCTAAAATTCTGCATGCATTTAAATTGTCCTTCAGAAGTAACGGGTAAAGACTTTCTCAGAGAAACGAAAGTTGAGAGAATTCACCCAGTAGACCTGCCTTGCCAGCAACATCAAAAGAAGTTTTTCAGAAAGAAGGGAATGATACAAGTCAGAAACTCTGATCCACATAAAATCAGGAAGAGTAAATGAAAGTAAAATATTTCATTTTCCTTATTCTTAATTGATCTGGTGTATCACAGTTGTTCAAAGTAATAGTAGAAACAATGTATTAAAGGGTTATACTACATGAATAGATGAATTGAATGATAACAATGTTTTAAGAGTCAACAAGGGGGAATTTGTATACTAAATAATACGGTATCTAAACTACCCACAAAACCCCTGGCCTGACCTCCCTTAGACGGTGTCCTGCTTCCAGTTACCCCTCTGCCTTGCGGAGGCTCTGCTCTCCTTCCTTAAATAAATCCTACTCCTTTTTGCTCCTCAAAATAAATAAACAAACAAACAAACAAACAAACTACCCACAAAGCAATATAGTGTGACTTGAAAGTGGTTTTTGATTAATTGTAAATTCAAATGTAAAGCAATTACTACATTTTCTTAAGAAAATATAAGATATTTGTTAGGGAAGGAGAGAAAATAGAATCATATAAAAAGCTCTATTGACACCAGAAAAGGCATAGAAAAGGGTAAGATAAAAAAGCAGAAAGCAAAGGTCAAGTTCATAACTCTAAAGTACCAATAAAAAATGGGGGGGGCAAGAGCAATGGATAGAAAGCAATTACAAAATATTACTATATCAATGACAAAACTATTGCTATATTAATCCAAATAATTTATTTAAAAGTGTATGGTGAGAATAGACTAATTGAATGACAGAGATTGTCACAGTGGATTAAAAAAGTAAGACCCACTTTAATTTGAAATTGAAATCATAATGCCATTTACATTAGTACAAAAAAAGGAAATACTAAGGCAAAAGTCTAGAAAACCGTTCTCTAGACATATGATAAAACTAAAAAGTCTGAAGAAAGCAATGAAGACATGGAAAGGAATATACCAAGTTCATGGATAGGAAGACTTGAACTTTGGATTCAACACAAAGTTGAACCCCAGTCAAAATCTTACCACATTAGTTTGTGGGTACCAACGAATCAATCCTAACATTTGCATGAAAAGGTAAAGGACCCAGAGTGGTCAGCACAATACTGAAGAAGAACCAAGTCAGACAACTGACGCTACTCAATCCACACTTACCACAAAATTGCAGTAATCAAGAGAGCGCAGTGTTGGAGAAACAAACAAAAAGATCCAAGGAACATGATAAAGCCCATAATAGACCCATACAAATGTAGTTGACTGATGTCTGAGAAAGGCACGAAGACAACTGAACAAATGATACTAGGACAATTGAACATCCCCATGTAAAATCACCATCATCACCACCAGACATAGACCTTATAGCATTCATGACTTCAACTAGACATATTTCAAATGCCTCATGAAAAAACTACGACACTTACTGAAAACTGTGTAGGAGAAAAATCTAGATAACCTTCAGTTTGATTATGAATTTAACCATGATGACTTTTAGCTTTTATTAATGCAAAGGCACAATCCGTGAAAGAAAAAATAGGTGTTTATTAAAATCAAATATGAAATATGAAATATACAGACTGGGAGAAAGCATTTGCATTTTGGATATCTGATACAGGACTTGTATCTAAAATATACAATCCTAAAACTTAATAAGATGGGGCTGGAGCAATGGCTCAGAGGTTCCTGAGCTTGTGGTGCTTGCCTAGCATGTTCAAGAACCCGGGTTCAAACCCCAGCACCATGTACACAACTTAATGTTGGAGCAATGAAAACCAGATGAAAAAATGAATAAAAATTTATTCTCTCTTAAAATAAAAAAACTTAATAATGAGAAACAACCCAGTTTAAAAATAGACAGTAATCTGAAAAAAGTACCTTACCTTACCAAAGAAGGTACACAGATGGCAGGTAAGCATTTGAAAAGATGCCCAACATGATACATCATTAGGGAATTGCAAATTGAACAATAGACACACTGATTAGAATGGCTAAAGTCCAAAAAGCTTCAGTAAGACAGGAGGAATAAATTTTGCTGATCTAGGACAAAGTATAATGACTATGGTTAATAAAAATGTACTGTACACTTTAAAATTGCTAAAAGAACAAATTTTAAATGTTCTCACCACAAAAAATGATACATATGCATATAAATTAGATATGCTAATTAGCCTTATTTGACCATTCCACAATGTACCTCATAAACATATACAATTAGTATTTATCAATTAAAATTAAATGAAATAAGAGAAAAGTCACTACCAACACCAAGTGTGAGAGAAGATGTGGAACAAGAATTCTCATTCATTGCTAGCGGTAATACAAAATGGTTCACCCTTTTTGGAATTTCTTGCAAAGCTAAACATAGACTTGCCATGAAATCTAGCAATCACTCCATTTAGTATCATCCCAATTAAATTGAAAAATCTTCCTTACAAAAACCTACACACAAATGTCCATAGCAGCTTTATTCATAATTGCCCCAAACTGGAAGCAACCAAGATGTCCTTCAGTAGATGGATAGACACACTAGTCCATCCTGATAGTGCAACATTATTTGGTTATAAAAACAAAGGGTCATCAAGCAGTGAAAAGACACAGAGGAACCCAGCACATACATTGGTCAGTGGAAAGAGCCGGTGTGAATGTGCTAACCATATGACTTTTTGGAAAAATCAACACTATGGAGATAGTAAGATCAGTGGTGCTGGGGATTAGGGGAGGAAAGGAGAAGGATAAATAGGTGGAAGACAGGGGACTTTTAGGATAGCAAAATTTGTCTGTACAGTACTCTAATGCTGGATATAGGTCATTTTGAATTCATCAAAACCCAAAAGAATACAAAACACAAAGAGTGAAACTTAAAGTGACCGTGGACATTAGTTAATAACAATGTATCAATGCTAGCTCATCAGTCACATCTGTTTTACCACTAAGGCAGGATGTTACTCACGGGAAGCGGTGTGCAGTGGGAGAGAGTAATGGAACCTCTGCTATCTGCTCCATCCATCAGTAAATCTAAAGCTGTTTCTAAAAAATGGTCTATTAGGGTTTTTTTAAAAAAAAAAAAAAAAGGTCAAAAAAGTTCAAAGAGATAGGAACAAAATCATTCAAGAAAATCAACTACACAGACATTAAAAACAAAAGCCCTGCCCAAGTGCAGTGACCAAACTCAAGGCCTTGCCCACGCTAGGCCAGCGTTCTACCAGGGAGTCTCATCTCCAGACCTTGCTTCCAAATTCTTTTTTTTTTCCTTCTAATTTTAGAGAGAGAGAGAGAGAGTGAAAGAGAGAATCAATATTTTATTTAGTTTTTCACGTGGCTTTCGCAGCTCGTACACTTCGCAGCGTATGTGGTGCTGGGGTTCTAATCTGTGTCCTCTAGCACGCCAGGCAATCGCAGTAACTACGGAGTTGCTGCTCAGTCCTGCTCCCAAATTCTTAATCATCCTATATACAAACTATCCTGGATCCCACACCCTTGCCTGGGAGTTGACTGTCCAATCTAGTTCGTGACAGAATATGGTCTTGAAGGAAACCCCAGGTCCAGGGTTTCTGACTCACCAGGACTAAAGAACCTGTGTTTTTTCCCAAGATTCCTGGTGCGACTCAGGCCCCTGTGAGGGTGGCTACTGCTGCTGCTGGCTTCTGGGGGATCTGTTGCAATGGAATGCTTGCTTACCGGAGTGGGGTTACCCTCTTCTTGATTTCAAGGACAGTGTTTTGACAGTCCCCGCCCTGTGTCTTGAGAGACCGTGCCTTCCTGAACCAAACCAGCAAAATCCTTGCTCCTTGGGAGCTTCACCCTTTGTTGACCCTGATGTGGCACTGCCATATTGTGGCCAGGTCTATGCAAATGCGGATACTTATTTGGTGATGGATTGATCACACTAAGAAATGCCAGGCAGAATCTGGATGCCAACATTCATTCCTTTATTCATTTCCCAGATATTCACTAGATACTTACTATGGACTTGGGACTTCGTGCTAGCATGGAGACCACAGCAGTGAACAATACATTGTTCTTACCTTTGATTGCATCTTCCCCTGGAACACGCTAGTGCATAAAGCAGACAATTGAGCACTAAAGTGTAGGGAGTGGTGAGCGTGCAGAGAGCTGTGGGAATGTGTGCCAAGACATCAACTAGTTCTGTGAGGCAGATGTTCTGGAACAAAACCCAGTGGCAGGTGGTAGGTGGTACCCGTGCCAAGGGCAGGGAAGCAGGTGACAGGTGGTGTGAGGAGGCCTGGACAGAGACAGCATGAGGAAGGCCATCAGAGGAAAGCAACTGCTGTCCCAAAAACAGGACAAAGAAGAGCAATGGGGAGTCAGACAGCTGGGGGTGGGAGTACACCTGCAGCCAAGGGCCATGGCATCTGGTGACATAATCCCTCAAGGTCCAGCAAGAATGGGAGTGGGAACGCAGTCCTCAGGAGAACTAGAAAACAGGTCCTGAACCAAAATAAAGCTCTGGCACCAGGATCCGTGCCAGGAGGCAATGCTAACACCAAGGCGGAGCACAGCTTCAAAGAACAAGGCAGGGTGATGCGGACGGATGAGTAGAACCACTTACCTGGAGCTCCTGTCGCCATCCCTGGCAGAGACTGCCCTGGAGGCAGAGCCTGCGTCTGGCTGAGTTTGCCAATGAAGAGCAAGCCCTTCAGCTGTGCAGATGGTGGGCCATGGCAGAAAGGCTGCAGGTCACAGAGCGTGGGAGTCCCCAGGAAAGTTTAAAAAGAATGCCAGGGCAGGTAGGCAGACCGGGGTCTGAGGGAGGGTTTGAGCATTGGTATTTTTCAAAAATATTTTTTGCAAATTATGAAATCATTTCAAATTTACCAAAAGGATGTGGCAGTATAAAGAATTGCTGCTTCCCCTCCACCCAGATGTCCCAGTTATCAGCATCCACTATTCTTACTCTTCTGGATGCGCTCATGGAATGTGTCTGTAGACTTTATCATCCTTAATCCTTGCCTGAACTCTCAGAGACCCTCATCGTCCTTAAATGTTTCTATATGTGTTTTCCTAAAACATGGACCCTGTCCTGGTACCCAGCATACAACCTTGCCCATGAGCAGGTCAACACTGCTTCAACCCAACCATCTAGGTTTTGCTAACCTGCCCTAAGACTATTTCTTTTTCTCTCTGGCCAAGGATCCAATTTGTTACCATGTGTGGCGACCCTGTGCGCTGTCATTTCATCTTAGTCTCCTTCAATCCACAATGGTTCCTTGGTCCTTCCTTATCTTTCATGACCTTCGCGGTTGTATTCTATAGCATGTCCCCAACCTGCCCCCATGCATGTTTCCTCATGACCAGAATCAACCGTGCATTCTTTAGGGAGAACGCTACAGAAAAGTCACTGTGTTTCTCCCAACAAACGACACACAATGTCCACCCCTCCCACTACACCAGTGTTAGTCTTGGTCACTTGGTCAAGCTGGCGGGGGGGGGGGGTGTTTGTCAACATTCTCCCCTATAAAGACAGCATTTCCCTTTCATGATTGATAAGCAATTTGTGGGAAAATCCTCTAAAGCTATGCTACGATGTTTCTCATCAGATATGAAGCCTGTACCCACCAGCAGCCATTGATAACTCCTCTCAACACCACCAATGATGTTTGCTGGTAAGTAGGGCCCTCTGAGAAGCAGACACCAAAACAGACTTATATCTAGAAGGGATGCATCGGGGAAAACACCTGAGACAGGGTTTGGGCATTGATATTTTTGTAAACATACTTTTTGCAATTTATCCTGAAATCAGTGGGCGAGGGAGCCAGAAGAGGTTCAGAGAACAGTCAGACTGTGATGGCTTCACTGTGGTAGAGAAGAGATGGAAAGAAGGCAGGGTGGGCAGAGAAACCCCTAACTCAGTGTAGTTGTAAGGATTTTGGCAGAGCCAGTGACCAACTCCAGTAAAAGTTGCCTGTCAGAGGAGTCCCAGAGGAAGGAGTTTCTCTTATTTTCTCCACCTTTCACAGTTGCTGACTGAAAACATTGCTTGGGGCAAACTCAGCAATGGCTTTCAGATCAGGGCACCTAGGGCTACAGGTCAATTATGCACATAAGCAAATGCAAGTAATTTTATGATCAATGTGCAACAACTCAGAGACGCCCCTGACGCCCCATGAACCTCTCCTAATTATCTTCAGACACGTAAAGGAATGTTTTGAGGGGACACGTCTCTACTGGATTTCCCTGTAGGGAAAACACTGGATCCTGCGTACATGGAGCATGGAAATCCAGCATTGGTCCTTTTCTGATCGTCTTCCCTTCCCAAGGGCATAGAAGATTCCAGGGCTTAAGGGTGTCACATCCTGCCATTTGTGTCCTGCAGGTTACAGTCTGCCCAGAACTGGTCCTGCTTATCTTCCAGGGGCTGTGGCTGTAGCTAAAGTCACTCACCTGGCTGGCTTGTAGCCAGATGGTCCTGCAGAGGCACCCACCTGTCTGGCAGCTCCACTCTCCCTGGGCCAGGCTCAATACTGGGGGACTGTTACCTGGACCTACATATTGGTCCTGGCCCATGGTGGTCAACTCTGCGTAGCCATTGCAGCCTGAGGCCAGGTTATCTTAGAGAGAGCCTCCCCCTGAGGGAGCCTGGTCCCTGGGGAACTTACTGCCTACTGTCCCCTTCCGCTGTTCTGCATCTCCAGCATCGCCTTTCATGTGGGTGGACTCTCTTCCACATGCTCTACACCATTTGTAGGCAGGTTTAAGATGCCTAGAGTTGGACTCCCTCACCGAGGCTTGGGGTGAGGGCTGTTTCTGGTATGTAGCCAAGGTCACGAGCACTCTGATTCAGCATATGTACTCAAGGTCATAAGCACTTGCTTGTGAACACGCAACCTGTTGGCATTATGCCTTCTTTGTCTGGCCTGCATCTAAAAAAGGCCTATGGAAAGACTCAGGGGGCCACTGCCACCTCTGAATTAGGCATGTCCACTATCCCAACTGCACCTCACATCTTCTTTCACCCACTGGAATCCCGAATCTGTTTCCTAGGGTCGGGGCCCCTGCAGGACACCCTTCTTTCCTTTCTAGAAAAATCTGGATTTTTCCAGCACATCTGGATTCTCACTCTACACATTTTAAGTGCTGGAAAGCTGCCTGTGACTGCCCAACTAGATGGAGTGGCTGATCCTGGAGCATGGCTGTGGAGGGAAAGGAAAAGATATTCATTTTAGTTATAAGAGGCCAAACCAATTTGCACAAACCTCAGGGTAATTTCTCAATAAGTCACCGTGCTATGTTAAATTATTAATAAATCACTCGCTACTTAAAGAATAAGGCTGGGCCTCACTCACTCGGGGGCAATGGAGAAATGAGATAAAGGGGAAGAGGATCGAGTATCAGACACATGGTTTTGAAGAATGACGCCCGCGACCCCAGAGTTCCTCCACATCTCAGCTGTGCCTGCACCGATCTGCTCCTACTAGAAGATCCAGGCTGGACAATCTAAGCTGAGTCATGGATTTCTAGACTGCTCCATTTGCCAGGGATCAAGATCCTGCAGGGAGTTCTTGGGACCTCTGTGGTTGTTACATATGGCTGCACCTTGGACCCACCAAAAGAGTTAAAAAAATACTGATTCCAAGAATGTGCCATCAATGTTAAACTTACTGAAGTTGATAATCATACTATGGTTGTAGAGTAGAAAGTCCCCACTCTTAAAAATAACACACTGAAGTGTTTAGGGGTAACAGATTGTGAAGTAACTAACTTTCAGATGGCTCAGAAAAAAAGTATTTTTTTATTTTGCGAATATGTGTGAGCAGGTGCACATGTGTGTAGCAAGATGGAATTGATAAAGCAAACAGATTAAAATGTCTGCAGTTGGTATAAAGGACATGTGGATATTCTTACAACTTTTCATTAAGTTTGAATTGCTTTTCAAATAAAAGTTTTTAAACATGTATTTTTAAACTTGATTGTTGAGGTTCTGGTTTAATGAGTCTGAGTTTTTCAAAGCCCAAGGTTGAGAATCCCAGACTCAAAAGCGAGGCCTGCTCTCCCTCCCTTCTAGGCTCCTGGATTCTGTCTGTCTTGAGGCCAAAAGGCCAGCATCTCAGCCTAAGGTGGCCAAGGCCTCCTGGGTCCACATTTTGGAAAGAGCATTTTGGAAAGAGCA
>PVKS010001283.1:29341-58010 GCA_004027875.1 Aplodontia rufa
GGGGTAGTGGGCAGGGCTGAGAGGCCTGCTTTTCTCTTCCTACAGAGCAGGGCTTAGAGAAGGGACTGGGGATGCTGATCGCAGGTGGTGACTTGAGAAAAAGCCCCAGGGGACCCCTCCTCCTGCCTGCTTCAGCTGAGAACTGACTCATCCTTTATCCACTTTCAATTAGGAGAAATGCAGCCTCCTCATCTAGTCTATCCATCACTTCCCTTCTCCCATCTCGGGAGACCAGTGACACAATGACATGCGTTAGTGAGGTGATAAGGGCAGTCTGCTCTGCAACACTCAGCCTTCCCTCTGGCGCCATTAGAAGCCCTTAGTGGGGCTCACCTGGAGCTCATTAACACCTTTTAAAGTCCTGGCAGTTCAGCTGACTCTGGGTTTGTGTGTGGTCCACTAAGAGTATCAGATCTTTGTTGGTCACGTGTCTGCCTCATCTTCCCAGCACTAGAATTTGTACATGTATTTAAGAGCTTTTTTCCCCCTTTATCTATATATAAAATAACTTTCAAGGGTGTTAGAGTTTGGGAGCCCTTGCTATCAAAGCATCTTTTACTCTCCTCCAGGGTTCATGCAAATGTAGGCATCTTGGGGGTTGGGGAGCAAAGGGAGAGATGGGCAGCCCCAGGTCCCTGATGCTTTGCAAGGATGCACTGCAGCCCAGGAGGTGGGTGGGCTTTTAGGAGGAAGTTTAGAAGCCTGGCTCTCTGGAGAGTGTCTTGGATCTGGCCATCACAGGCAAGCCATCTGGTGCTAGCCAGCCTGAGGATGACAGTAATCCTCCCCAAAGCCCAGGGAGCCTGGGGTTACCCCAAAGCAAACCTTTGAAGGTCTCATTTGGCTTTTCCTTTACTCTGACCTTGGCTTTGCATTCCCGATATGCTCTAAAGCCCTCCTAACTCAAGATACTTTGCCACATTATTTCTGTTTTGGTGTGGAACTTGTATTTTTTTTGTTAGTACTTTTCAGAAGGGCACGATCTAACCTTCTCACGCCCATTCCATCACCATAGCAATCCTCTGGTGGAATCTCTCTGTCTGGTGGAAATGAAACCATGAACCCAACTCTTGGCCTTGGGAGTGGGGAATCTGTGGGAGGTCAGATCTCCCTTCCCTGCAGGAGCTGGGGATGGGGGCAGGCTGGGAGCGGCACTGGGAGATAAGGCAGTCTGCACAGTCGACCTTCTGTATCCACAGGTTCTGCATGCCTGGATTCAAACAACTGTGAAAAAAAAAAGAAGTTTTCCAGTTGCATCTTACTGAGCATGTACAGACTTTTCCCCCTTATCATTCCAGAAACAATGCAGCATAACCTCTATTTACATAGCACTTACATAAGTACACTAAAGATGATTTTAAGTGTACAAGAGAAGGGCTGGGGCATAGCTCACTGGTAGAGCACTTGTCTAGTATTCTTGAGGCCTTGGATTTGAGCCCTAGCACCACTAAATTTAAAAAGTAAATAAATAAGCAAGCAGGAGCATGTGCATTGGTTATATGCAAACACCATGCCATTCTATATAAGGAACTTGAACACCCATGGGTTTTAGTATCCTTGGGAAGTCCTGGATCCAGTCTGTGTGGATACCAAGCTGAGACTTATTTCAAGCCTCGGTTTTAGGAACTGGGTGGAACTATTCCTGCAAGTGGGTGGCACTGGGCCTAGCAGGCTTGCTGGGATGGTGAATGGGGAGTGGGTGGGCATCAAGGGAACCTTGTTAACCTCAGGCTGTATTTCAAGACCAGAGAAGCAGCATTTACACTATATCCTGGGCATTTGGGCATTAGCTTTCTATTTCCTTGTAATGTGATCTCTAATGACTCCATGCAGGTTGGTAAGTTTTTAAGCACCTTCACAACAGGATCAAATAATACTTTTTTCCCCCTGAGCCCCACAGTGTTTAGGAAACCATTAAGTCTGTAGCATGCACTGAATAAAATAAATACTTGCTAAATTGTGTCACCTAAATATGACATACCACTGAGAATTTTTAGCGCTATGCAGAAAGACATCAGAGCAAGGGGCATGAGTCCCTAGCTGTCCATGTCTTGTTGGGGCAGAGAGGAGAGAAAGACCAGAAAACAACTTTTTTTTTCTTTCTCTGTTTGGGATTAGTACTGGATAGTGGCAGTGCCATTCATTTAAGGACAATATATAGAAAAAAATCCACACCTGGTGCCATTTATTTTCCCAGGCCTTTGTGACCATTCTTCCTTTCTTCTGCTGTTTATCTCTTCCCATCTGGGCAATAGTCTAGCTCCTTTGCAGCCTTGGAAATCACAAGAAAAGTCTTGGACTTGTCCTTAGAATGGGAGTTGGAGGCACTTCCCTTTTACACCCTTTCCCAGGAAAATGTCTCTTGTACCCACGTCTCACAGCTAACTAAATGTCTGTTTAGTGCAAGATCAATCGGCCCAATGATTGCCTCTTTCCAAAATGGACTGGAATATTTAAAGCAGAGATGCCTCACAGGAATGGGGAGGGTGGATGTGAAAGAGTCTTAATAAAGTTTCCTCCTTCCCGTTATTTCCCCAAGGTGCTGAAACCTGGGTATGGTTTGATTTTGCTTCTCCTGCTATTGATTTTTTCGCTCAGCAGTGTCTTGCGGAGAGAGAATCCCAACTCAAAGGAGTTGAGATTCCTTATCTAATTTCCTTCTCACTGACTGAGCCATCCCGTTCGGGCAAATCTCACCGGGGCAATAGAGTTGCCCTTATCGAACCTTCTCTGTTCCATCATTCTGCTTTGATGTATGGGGGTCATTGGTGATGAAGGAACTTATTTTTCAAATACTGAAACCTAAGCTGCAGCTCCCCAGCACAGAAGGAGCAGGGGAGCGAAATTACAACCCCCAGGCAGTCTGCATCTTTCTCCCACAGTAGGCACACACCGTGTTATGAATAATAAAACCGCATCCTTGTAACTCTTTCTCTCAGGAGTGTACAACAGTTTGCCAACATGATCATATCAATCCTTACAATATTTATGTAAGGCAGGCATGAGGCTGCGCCGTCTCTCCACGGACTCCTCCAGCCCCCTTCGAAGAGAGGGAGTGTGGATGGCATGCATCTCCAGCCCTCCTTCTCAGCACCGCTTGCATGTGCAAGCCCTTGCCCGTCCGTGCTTCGTGTCATCTTTATTAAAAATACAAAATGTGGATGGTGGTAATTACGAATATTAAAATGCCTTGCTTTACCAACTGAGAAAGAGGAAGCAAAATGAGCCCAGGGACACATCTCGGAGGGGCTGAATAAGTTACAGACACTAAATGCATCCCAGCCATCTGTTCCTGCAGTTACGTCCCCTTTGCACTCAGGCTCTCGCAGAATCCTTGTGCTGGGCAGGATCCAGCTGGTGACATTCAATCCATCACTGTCCCCAACTCAGGGGGCACAGCCCTGGGAACTCCAGCAGCCCGGCAGCAGGCACCCCCAGCAGATTGTCTACGAGGAAACACTTTCCCTCGTGTTTGAGCCGAGGTTGGCAACTCTGCAGAATTCTAGTTCCTCTGTCTTCATTTCCCACTTCCTCCTCTCCTTTCATATTCTCAGTGCCCTTTCTTCCAGCCTCTTCATGTTTAACTTGACCTTCAAGCTCCGCCGAGTCTCCATTTCTTCACTATTTCTCAGGTTTCCATTTTTTAATCTCTTTCACCTTTCTTCTCTGAGAATGGATATAAAGGAACAGAAAATCCTTTAGAAAAAGTGGTCCAATTACATTCAGATTTTTGATGGTGAAATTGCGTAGACCCTTGTAAATCTACCTTCACATATATATATAATTTAATTCTGTATATATAATTAGATAAATATATATTTATAAATGTGCAAATATATTCATTTATGATTATGTATTTATACATATACAAAGATATATTTATACATATATGTATGTACATATGCACACATTTCCAGGAACCAGCGCTCTTTCTCCTCCATGTTTATCCGGAAGATCCTTGCTTGCTTCCTATGAAGGAAGACTGGCCTGTTTTTACCTCCTGACCTCATTGCTACTTTTTGGAAGGGCCCCCTCTCTAGCAGTGTCCCTGAGAAGCATGTGGCTTTGATGAATGCATCTAGAGGGGCCCTTCCCTTTCCCAAGCACTCAGATCTGTGAGCCCTAGCTCCTGTGCTTCATTTCCTTTCTGCAGCCAGGGCTTCTCACCAGGGCAAAGCCTGCCCATCACAGAGCCCCAGGATCTTGGACATGAATGAGACCTTGCACAGCTAACATCCTAGCTGGTGCTGGAACCCTCTCCTTGGGATCCCTGACAAGTGGCCATAGAGTTCATGTTCTGGAGGACAAGAGCTCTTCTCTAGAGAGCACCATTGCTCACACTGAGCTCTTTGGTTTGGTAGGGAGCTTTTTATAGAAGGTTGTTTTCATATATTGAGCTAAGAATCGCCCTCCTTGCCCACTTCCTTATTTACTTCCTCTGCCCTTCCCTCAGTGCCTACTTAGTCTTCCCTCTTCTTCTGTCTTTTACTGAAATAGAACCCACACATTCCTTCTTCCTCGTGACAACTCCTCGATTATTTGAAGACAGGAAGACAGCCACAGTCTCCTCTTTTCTCCTGTCCAAGTTAAAGGCTGGCAGAGCCTCTGCCGTTTTGCATCGGGCATGGTTTCTCGAGCCCTCATCTTATCCTTTCTCGCTCATGCACTGTTGTGTGTTGAGAGACATGCTGATTGCCATGCCTTGACGGGAACGTCATTATCCAGTTGTCATCTGGTCAGCACCCAGTGCCGGTGGGATGGTTGGAAGATGGTCTGTTCCCTCTGAAACTCCTGTTGAAGTTTGATGGACAGAGTGATTTTGTTGAGAGGTGGGCCTTTCAGAGGTAATTAGGTTGATAAGAAGATTTCATTTATTTTTCTTGTGAGCAAGTTTTTGCTATTTTGAGATGGAATTAATTATCAGGATAATGATTTGCTACAAAGTCCCCTCTGGTGTTTTCACATTAGTACGTACCAGTTCCCCTTCCGCCATGATGAAGCAGCAGGAGGCCCTCCCCAGAAGCAACAAACGCCAGTACCAAACCCTTGGACTTGCAGACCCCGGAATAATGAGCCAAAATACATTTCTTTCCTTTATGAATTACCCAGTCTCAGCTAGTACCTTACAGTGGCAGGAAACCAACTCAGACAATTGCTATTACTGATTATCTGGACACCATATTTTCACTTAGTGGAGCCTACTATCACATCAGCTTTTTAAAGAAACCCTGTCACTCTATTGGATCACATAAGCCTTTGGTCAAAGAAAAACACCAGATATTTGGAAAATAGGGATTGCAATTAAACCAGTTCTCCCTTGCTATGCTACCATGCAAGCGGTTTATGGACCAAATATTTATGGACCCAATATCATCTGTATTGATATACGGTATTTTTTTTTCTTTGAATTAGTCTCAAGCTAATTTCTGGCTTGGCCTTTGGATCCAAGCCCAACCTCTCTACCCCTGCCTGAAACTGGAATGTGAGGTCTCCAAGTTCACTGGCTCCACCTGGGCTGAGGCTGCATTTCTGCTTCTTTTTAATCTGTCTAGTACTAAGCAAAGACTGTGGGAGAAGTCAGTTCCCAGCTAGTGTTTGTTGAATGACTGAATGAAAGAATGCATAGTATGAGGTTTTACTAGTTGTTTGTCAGGGTTGATTCAATCTTGCTGTTTAACGAATATAGTCCTTGTATGTTTTATGTTCCATTCCTTCAGATTTTTGCCTAAAAAGACTATGAATTCATTTCAATCATGGAAAATTCCCACACTTTCTGGAGAACTTTGAGCAATTTTCTCTCCTTAAAGAAAGGGGTTGGGCGACAGTGCTCATAGTTATAATTTAGTTGCTAGAACTACTTTCTAAGCACACCAGGATGGGAATATTATCTTGCCAATATGTTGGCATGAAAAAAGGATGTTGGAGAAAGCAGATTGAGCATAATCATAGCCTGTGGCACCGGCAGTTTATAATCAGTGTGGTCAGTGCTGTGGCTCTGAGACCAGATAAGCCTTGGGAAAATACCTGTACAGTATCAAAGTTTGCACACATTCTTGCAAGAGAGAAGAGGACTTCAGATTTTATTATCCATTCCTACATCCATCAGCAGCCAAGCACTTCTTTTCTTTTCAAGGTCATGTGGCTTCTCTCTCTCTCCCTCACTCTTTCTCTTTCTCTCTCTCTTTCTCTCTCTCTCTCTCTCTCTCTCTCTCTCTCTTTGTCTCTCTCATGAGTACCAGGGACTTTTTAACCACCGACCCTTTTTATTTGTATGTTGAGACAGGATCTGGGTCTCACCGAGTTGCCCAGACTGGCCTCAAACTTGTGATCCCCTTGCCTCAGCCTCCACAGTCACTGGGGATTTATAGGTGTGTGCCATTGCACCGGGCATGAACATGTGGTTTCCAATACCACTACCCCATCATGGGAATCTGAGGACACTGGTATTTCTGATATTTTACTGAGACCTGTAGTCTG
This sequence comes from Aplodontia rufa, assembly GCA_004027875.1. Lineage (NCBI taxonomy): Eukaryota > Metazoa > Chordata > Mammalia > Rodentia > Aplodontiidae > Aplodontia > Aplodontia rufa. The sequence goes on from PVKS010001283.1 coordinate 35,819, forward strand.
CTCTGTCTGGGTGACTTTGAATCCAAAACAAAGATCCAGGAAAGGGTGGTAATTACTGGGTGGAGTAATATTTGTGCTAATAGGATCCCTTGCCCTGGTTAGAACTGGGCTGCTGGTTCATCTCCGCTGATGCCTAACACAAACATAATCGTCTGCACAGCAGTGCCCTTGTCTTCGGGAGTCTACGAGGGCTGTGCCTTATCTGGCAATGAAAAGGTCTCTGAAATAAGTAGAGAAGAGGGAACATTCAGAGAGCAAGAAAATGGATAAACTTAGCCCTCAGAAGAAATCAAAATGGTAAAATCATTTGACTTTCTTTTAGCTGTCCAGACAATTCCAAACCCTGGAATGAGAATGCTCAACCTTTTAGCCACTGGGGATGGACAAAGAGAGCTTCATTTCCTTTTCTGTGAAATTTTCCCAAACCTTCGAGTCAAGAAGGCATTTGTAACAAGAGGCACTGAATTGCTAAACGGGAGTGAGGCATCTGCAGGGGTGTGGTTCAATATCCTTATTAAAAAGAAAGCAATGAGTTTAATAAAAATGTATCTCTGCTCCCTGCCCTTCAGTGCCCTTTGGATACTATGGAAGTGATCTGGATGTGCTGAGTTAAGTTGCTTGGAAGGGGAGCTGGGGAGCTCAGCCTGCACCCCTAGGTGTTGTCAAACAACCCTCCTCATGCACTGCGACCAACCCTGCCGACCCTTGAGACCCGGTATTCTGGAAAGACTATGGTTAGAGTGGCTGAAAGTACACATTTTGAAGTCAGCAAGATGTGGAATAAAGTCCCAGCCATCCCACTTCCTGGAGGGTGTCAGGAGCGAGACCCTGATATTTGATTTTCTCACTGTAAAATGCAATACCGCTATCACCTAAGTCTGCCGCAAGGAACAAATCAACTAATGCTCATGCACTTACCACCTAGCCGGGCCCTCCATACAGCACGGTAATCGGCCCTTAGCTGTGGGAGATATGTTCAAGGACCCCCAGTGGATCCCTGAAACTGCAGATATTACCAAACCTATGTGTATATATATAAACAATTTTTGGTACTAGGGATTAAACCCACAGGTACTTAACCACTGAGTCACATCCCCAGTCCTTTTTTATTTTATTTTTTAAATTTGTTTTAAAGAGAGAGTGAGTGAAAAAGAGAAAGAGAGACTTAATTTTATTGATTTCTTTTTCATCTACTTTTTGTTTTTCAGACGCTTAGTTGTATATGTGGTGCTGCTGTGAGAACCTGGGTCCTTGCTCACGCCTGGCAAGTGCTCAACCACTGAGCCACCATTCCAGCCCTATTTTTTAATTTTAACATAGGGTCTCACTAAGTTGCTTAGGGCCTTGCTAAGTTGCTGAGGCTGCCTTTGAACTTGCGATCCTCCTGCCTCAGCCTCTCGAGTCGCTGGGATTACAGACTTGTGCCATTGCACCTGGCTTCTCAAACCCTCTATTTACCATATTTTTTTTTGCTACACATGCATACCTATGATGTTTAACTTATGAATTAGGCACAGTAAGGGATCATGAACAGTAACTAATAATAAGACAAACGATTACAACAATAAACTGCAATGACGTTGCTAACTCTTGTGCTATAAGAGCGTGATTAAGTCAAATGAGGGTAGCCTGAGCACAAGCACTGTGCTATCCGGACAGCTACTCTCATAACCATGAGGTCTCCTAAGGCACTAACTGTCAGGCAGCGTATAGAGCACATATGTGCTGGACAAAGGGATGCTTCGCTCTTCTAACATGATGAAGCAGGAAGGAGATCATGAGTTTTCCTCAAGGTACTCAGAACAGTGAGAAATTGAAAACTTACAAATTGCTTATTTCTGGAATTTTTCTTTTTTTAACAATTTTTTTCTATTTAGTTTTTCATGTGGCTTTCGTTGCTCGGAGACTTCACTGTGTATGTGGTGCTGGGATATGAACTCGCGTACTCGCATGCCGAGCAAGTGCTGCAACTGCTGAGCCACCACTCCAGCCCTTTCTGGAATTTTTCATTTACTATGTTGAGACCACATGTAACTGAAACCACAGAAAGGAAAGCCATGGATAAGGGGACAACAGCAGTATAATGCCTTAAAAATAAAAAAATCTATTATTAGAATAGGAGCTGAGATCCAATATAGTTTTTAAGTGCGTGTGGTACTGGGGATTTAACCCCAGAGAGCTGAGTGGATTTAATGAGATACTACTATGTACTTAATCTAGCACAGTGCCTTATGGACAACTTCAAGGAAAGAAACGTTTCTGCACCAACCCACCCTCCTCTGGGTTTTCTTTGTTTGCAACATTCCAAACAGTAGGAAATTGAATCTGTATGCAGAGCATCACTTTCCAGACTTCAATGAAACACTCTGAAATAGGTCACTGAAATCGACAATGAGTCTAAAACATCAAATTTGTGTTACTACTCTCCATATCCTTTGGCACCAAAGACGTTTCTAAGAGCTGTGTCCTCTTCCTAATCCGACTGCCTTCTGGAGACACACTAAGCTGCCCAGTTAAATAATGAGCCACAGGACAATTGTGAGTAAAAAGGGGAAGGAGAGACCTCAGCATTCACCCACCATTGGTGGCCTCCCAGGTCAGGCAGCCGGAAGCTGACAGCAGCGCACAGACTCCTAAGGGCTCTGGTTTCTGCTCTGGAGCTAAGGACGTCTGAGGGAGCAAATCGTGGGGGTTATAGTGAGTTGCTGAGTAAATTATTAAGAGGAACTGAGAAGAGAAATGTACGTGAGACTGGTCCTGGGGGGAGGAGAAGGGGATCCATGCGGGGTGTGTAGAGAGAGAAACAGAAGACAAAGGGAGACTGAGAGAGACAGACAGAGAAAGGGAAAGAGACAGAGAGAGACAGATAAAAGACAGAGAGAAATGGGCTGGAGCAGTGGCTCAGCAGTTGGAGCACTTGCCTGTCACGCACAAGTAGGCGAGTTCAAACCCCAGCACCACGTGCACAATGAAGTGTTGGAGCAATGAAAGCCACGCAAAAAACTAAATAAAATGGACTCTCTCTTTTTTAGAGAAAAAAGGGGGGAAAAAAGTCAGAAAGAGAGACAGAGATAAATGACAGAGACTACCATCCCTCTACAGGAACTTAGATCTGGCCCTCTTAGGACATAAGCCAAAGTGGCTGAAGTGGGAGGGGAGGAACTCAGGATCTCATCTTCTCTCATAGTTGAAGTCCTTTCTCTAGATCCAGGATGTACCCAAATAAGTTCTTGTTGAAAACACCGGTTTCCTGCAGTTGCAAAGCCTGAATCCTGAGCATAGGGTGGAGGCGGCAGACGCATCCACAGGCTGCAAAAGAGCTTATGGAGCGTCCAGAGTCCCAGATCCCAAGCACCAGGCTCCCTTCACCTGCGCCCAGTGGGCCAGGCAGGGACTTAGACCTTGGCAAGACCAAGGCTGTTACTTCACTGCCCAGGAAAAGAAGCAGAGAACACCAATCATTTACCCCGATGCTGAAAATAACACCTGTAATTTACTCCTCACGACCAGGCTTCCCTTCTCCAAACAGTCCTGATGGCCTCGGCCACCTCTGGATGCCGCAGCCTCCCATCCCCTTTCCTGCCTGTCAGCTGAGTGCTCCTGACAGGGCAGGAGAGATGGCCCTCCCTGAATAGCTGCCCCAGGGAATTAGCTTTCCTGCTGCGGCTGGGTCTGGACCTGGAATGTCCCATCCCATATGTAAAGCGAGGGGCCTCTTGGATGTCAATGCCCATTTTTATTCAAGGACTGAAAACGTGCCATCTCATCTTTCCTCCAAGGCTAGGTTTAGGGCGCTAGGGCCTCTGAGTGGCTGTGGAAGTGGGTGCGTGGAGTGCAGGAGGAACGTGGCTGTTGTCCTCCCTCCAGTGGGGTTGGGCAGGGAAGAGGCTCCCAGTCTATTCATTTTGCTTCCTGCACTGACAAATCAATTTAGAATAATTTATTTACAAGCTGGATTAGAAAGTCTCCATAGAGGGAGCCCAGAACTCCTGAACATGGAAATGTAGAGGATCCCTTTCCAACTGTGCCCCAGGTGGAAGCCAAATGCCTTGAGGATGAGGATTTAGGTGGGTTGACAAAGGTGGGTCACTCGTGAACACTTGGGGCTCCTGGGCTGCAGCAAATAGGAAATAAGAGTGAGTTTTCCTACAGGAAGCCAGGACACCCATGACCTGTGGAGAAGAAGTCCCTCCTCCCTCTGAAGAGCTGTTCTCACCAACGGCCAAGGGCCTTTTACTAATGACTCTTGAGCTTCCGCCATTTGGGAAAAAAAGCACTATTTAATGTAGGAACAAACCCTGCCTGGCCTCTGACGCTTGCTGACCTCACTGGCTCGCCCAGGGTTGTGGGGCAGAAGATACAATGGGTGAGATTCTAAAATGAGGCCAACCAGCACCTGCTCGGTGGACCCTGGGCCTTCTCGTGTTGTGGAGATGGCCCATTACAAGGGTATCTGTAATGTGTCGGAACATGATCATACCTGGCAGGTGGGTGGTTGGTGGGACACTCATTCACCAAGTACTTCTGTGGGGTGCCGAAAAGGAACGTAGCGTGACCTCCACAGCCTCAGGGACTGGCCAGGAGGTAGCCATGGCAAAGCATCAAGCTGGACACAGCTGGAGAGGTGCACAAGGTCTCTGCTCCTGAGGATTTAACTGCACAGGTGAGAGCCAGGAGGGAAGGAGAGAGGATGGCATTGCTTTAGATGCGGAGGGACAAAAAGTCATGACAAGGTCAATCCCCAGAAGGCTCCTTGTGCAGACACCCTCGAGCTGAGAGAGTGGCGTAGCTTTCCTGAGACAATGGAAGCACTGTGGTGCCGGAAGTGGTTTGGGGGCTTTGGGAAGATGATTCTGCCCAGGGCCTGTCTTTGCCTTACTCTCCCACTGAGGCTATAAACTGCCTGGGGTGAGGCAGGGGACAGAACGCATTATTTTTTCCTCTCATGGCTAGTTTCATGCTAAGGCCCCTCTAACAACTGGCAGATTAACAAGAGAAAAACACTCACACAGTCATTTAACACAAGTTTTACATGACAGAGGAGTCTTTGGAAATGAAGACGCCGAGAAAAGGGAAGACCTTTGTGTTTTTACGCTGAGGTTTGATCTTCACAGTTGTGCAGAAATATGATCAGATAATGGGGTTCTGTCCTAATGGTAATAAGGTGGGTCTCTTAACAAGACCTGTATCCCTATGACTTCTGAGATGGGGACATTCCTGCCCTCAGGGTGTGCAGGAACCAGTGTCTCTCACATAAAGGTCTCATGACCTAAACTGGAGGAAGGTCGGAGAATTCTTTCATGGCCTGTTGCAGGAGAAGGGTGTGAGAAGGTCAAGAGAGACCTTCCCACCCATCCTTTCTTTTTTTTTCCTTCAAATGCCAAGGTGCCATATTGCAGGAGAGCCAGCCCTGAGCCCCATTCACTGACCACCATGGTAGAGATGGCCCTGTTGCAGTCGAGGTTTCGATAAAGTGCTCGAGAATGAGCACTTTAGAATGAGATTGACCCTGAGACATGCATGTGTCTGTCCAAGCACACATGGGAGGCAAAGCATGGGAGCTGGGAAGTCCTTGGAAAGAGACATTATTTGAGCTGGGCCTTCAAGCAAAAATAGGAATTTCCCAGTCAGAAAAGATAAGAGACAGAAATATTAAATTCTGAAGCTAAGACCATAAAGGAGGGTTAGCAGGCAGGAATGGAGTGGTCTTTTTGTCCCTTGTACTCTGTGCTTGTGTGGGGCACAGATACAGGTCTTGGGAACATGCTCAGGGCAGGCATCTTTCTACACACAAGCAAGCTGAGGTCAAAGAAGGTCGCATGAATGTTCTAAGCATAAATATCTTGCCAGTGGAGAGAAGCATGAATATACCCGGAACCCTATTAAGAACAAACAGGGACTGGAGCACTGACTCAGCTGTAGAGCACTTGCCTGGCATATGTGAGGACCCTGGTTTGAACTCAGCACCACATACACAACTAAGTGTCAGAAAAACAAAACCAAATGGAAAAATAAATAAAATCGATTCTCTCTTTCTCACTCTATCTTTAAAAAAGAAAGAAGGAACAGATGAACCGCTGAGCCACCATTCCAGTCCCCACCTGTAGTACCTCACTTGATACTATATTCTTATGAAAATGAGAGAATAGGAGCTGAAATAATTTATGGAAGACTGTGTTAGCCAGCTTTCCATTACTATAAAAAATGCCTGAAACAATAATCTTGTAAACAGAAGAAGCTTATTTTGCTGCCAGTTTTGAAGGTTCCAGTCCATAATCACTTTGACCCCATTTCTTTGGGTCTATGCTGAGGCAGCACATCATGGTGGCAGCACGTGGCAGAGCATAGCTACTTTGCTCATGGCCAGGAAGCAAAAGAGAGAAAGAGGAAGAGAAGGGGCCAGGATTCCATTTTCCCCCTCAGGGGCATATCCCCAAAGATCTAAAGACCTTCCACCAGGCCCTGCCTCCCAAAAGTCCCACCAACTCCCAGCAGCACCATCCTGGGGACCAAATCTTGAACACATGGGTCTTTGGGAGACATTCAACATCCAAACTATGGCAAGGACTTTTAAGGCTTTGGAGATCATCTCTTCCAGGACAGTGCACACTGAACCAATAACAGAAGTAGGGAAATGACACTTTTGGTGGCCAAGAAAAATCTGTCTTGCTGCATTCTTTATGCTGAGCACCTTTGATTAAAGACTTAAGTCTACCTCAGTCAAAAAAAATAGAAAAACATCTGTGTCTATAACTCATTAAAATGATGTGTGATCAACAAACACCTTCTCCTACACCCAGGGAACAGCTCATTATTGTCATTGAAAGACATCCTGGAAACCTTTCCTCCAGGGAAGAGTGCTGAGCACTGATTCTCTGCACCCAGATAGCAGCATGGCACATTATTCACGCTTGTTCTCAGATTTTACTCTACTGCATTTATTATTATTATTATTATTATTATTGTTATTATTGTTATTGTTGTTATTATTATTATTATTATTGTTATTATTGTTATTGTTGTTGTTGTTGTTATTATTATTATTATTATTATTATTATTAGGTGCTGGCTATTGGGCTCAAGGTCTCACACCTACTAGACAAGTGCTCTATGACTGAGCTATATCCCCAGCCCACTCTTCTGGTTTTAGACCCAATTTCTAAGAGCAGAAAGCAGGGTCCTAGACTCCATCCACCCAATGGGATTTCATAGTCTTCCAACATTTCCACTACCTCATCTATACACTATTGGTACAAGTAATTGACATCAATTGAAATGCTCTTTACCTCAGAGCAAATGGAACAAGGAGCTTAGAAACAAGAAGACAATCCATCAGCAAGGTGCACCTTGACCATGGCCTTCCTGGGTTAGAATGATTACAACATCCCCTAGTGCACAGCTGTTTCCGGTGGATTCCTGTGTTTGTAAAGTTGTGAAGGGATCTTTGATGCCTATAGTAGATACAGGGTCCCTCTGCTGACAACAAGTATGTGTGCCTTCTTGGTGAAGGCAGGGCATGAGAATTAGCTAAAGAAATTCTTAGCATCTTTGAAAAAGGTTTCAAGAGTATCAGAAAAACGTGGGGTTATGAGGAAAGAAAAAACAGTCACTTTTAACTGCAGCTCAGAGCTTCCCACTGGGGGAATCACCTTTGGGATGGATTTGGTGGAAGTGTAGACTGGAGCAGGCCCCAAGCTGCTCCCAGACAGTGACAGTCACAGACCTTTCTATCATTCCTGTCTTATCTCATCCCTTACGAATTTCCAAATAAAGTCACGGCCCTTTCTCCAGTCCCTCCAGCCATCACCCTCCAAACTGTCCTCCCTCCTCACTGAGGATTCAGTGTGAGGACCTCAGGGGAACAAGCACACTCGCCAGGTTCATTACCGCACGGTCAACAGAGGCCACTGAGAAAGCCTCCTGCACTTTAGGCAGGAGAAGGTTGTTTCCTTCTGCTGTATTCGTCCTCCCAATCGCCACAGAGGAGTATGTGGTTCAGACAGAATAATTTACGTATTTGAAGAAGAAATGAACGAGGAGGCACAGACAGGGTATGGTGTTCACAGGTCCAAGTTGGAGTCCACAGGGACCTCTTCTACCATGCTCCTATGATGTCACTTTCATTTTCTCTCAGTCCCAGGGTCCCTGAGACCCAGGTTAGAACCACTGTTCTCTCAACCACCCTAAAGCTGACTCAGCAACTCCCCTGGACCCCAGTGATGGAGTTTCCCCGGACCCAGCTCATCCTGCCTCAGGCAACTGGCCCAGTGAGTTCCCCTGAGCTTCTCCTGCAAGATGTTAGGCCAAGCAGGGTCTCAAGCTTTCTTTCAACTGCTCTGCTGTTTCTCTCTTTTTTGTTTCCACAGACTATTTTATTTTCCTGCACAGAATAGTAATTTATTGTCATCATAAAGAAATTGCAAAATAAATCGTAAAGAAACAAAACCTCCTCTTGAATGGGCCTCGTCTCCCACACATTTCCCTTCCCATTTGGTTCTCCCCTTCTTCCTCTTCCTCCAACTTCTCCCTGGAAGACTCTCTCCTTAGCATCTTCAGGTCTCTGTGTCTTCAGGTACAAATATTAGCATAAGGATTAGCATAGTAGAACCCAATTACTTTTCAATCACAAACAACCCCAACCAGATTAGGACTTTTCTTAATTTGCGTAGTCTTGGTGAGAGTGTAAGAGATACAATGGGAAACTATGGTGTTCTAACAAGTCTTACACACAAAAAAAGATAAGATATAATAGGAGGCATGTGGAAATGTAATAATGGGGAAGACCCAGATTTTTGCAATGGGTGAATTCCATTCTGCCCTTGGACTAAATGATTTCTCACAATTCCTTCCAATGTCATATAATGTAATATAGTTTCAGGGCAATCATGACATTTATTTGAAAGAGTTCTTCCAATGCCAAAGGGGCCATTGCCAGCAGGGTCTTCCCCACAGATTTCTTTGTGAAGGTCATGTAAGAAGCCTGCCTGGTCAAGGGGAGATATTGAAGAACTTCAGGAAATTCTCCATTCCCGTACTCCCATGAAGCTGGGTTGCTCCCTGGACTCCCAGGACATTCTAAGTAAAAATCCATATTTGTGGGCATCAGTAGGCTAACATATGCCAGGTCACCATAACTGAATGATTGAATTGCCACTACCCCAAAACAAGCATGTTATCTAGTTACCATAAGATCCTAAGAATTTACTGTAGAATTTATTTGCTATATGAAAAGAGCTATGCTAGGTAGGCTCGGCCGGGTTAGTGGATGCATCTTAGTGTAAAAATGAGAACAAGAGAAAGCTTAGGGAGAGATTAGAATCTAGGTATAGATAGAGGGTTCACTAGATTTTCTCAGAGAAGGCAGAAGGGAGCTTCTTATGTTACCCAGGTGTTGGATAGCTACAAGCTTCACTCCCTCCTCCCCTCACCTTGAACCAGGCTTATTCACGGAACTATATTCCTGCTCTGGCCAAAGTTCATGTGTTGGAAACTTAATCCCCAGATTCGTATGCTGATGGTATTTGGAGGTGGGGCCTCTGGGAGGTAAATGTGGTCAGATGAGGTCACGAAGGTGGTGCCCCCATGATGGATTAATGGCTTAACAGAAGAGGAGGAGACGTGAGCTGGCACCCTAGCTCTGTCTCTGCCATGGAGTGACGCAGCAGGGCCTTCACAGGACGTAGCCTCTCTATCTTGGACTTTCCAACCTCCAGAACTATAAGAAAAAATTTTTGTTCTTCATAAATTACCCAGTCTGTGATATTCTGGTTTTTTTTTTAAAGAGAGAGAAAGGAATTGTGTGTGTATGTGTGTGTGTGTGAGAGAGAGAGAGACAGAGAGAGGGAGGGAGGATCAGTTTTATTTGGTTTTTCACATGGCTTTCTTTGCTCCAACACTTGGTTGTGTACATGGTGCTAGGGTTTGAACCCGCATCCTCACATACGCCAGGCGAGCGAGTGCCGTAACTGCTGAGCCGCCGCTCCAGCCCCTGTGATATTCTTCAAAGCAACACAAAGCAGGCTAAGACAATTCCCAAAGAGAAAAGCTCTTAAGTGAGCTCTAGCTTTTGCTAAAGACTGTGCGAAGGGGATGAAGCAGAAGGTAGCAGCACAGCACCCAGAACGTCTCTCCACCGTTCCTGAGCAGGCATCTGTTTCCTATTCTTTGTTCTTGGCGTTACACATTTTCTCTTTATTGTTGACTTAGCAGCCGTTATTAGGGTTCAACCTCTGGTTCAACACTGACCTGAGAGCCTCTGATGTGGGACCACCCAGATGAGGACCAGCGGAGCTGATGGGGCTGGTGGAGGCCAGAGATGCAGTCCAGATAGAAAGCAGGGCTGGAGCAGAGGCAGGGAGGCAGCGCTGGCTGTGGGTCTGCAGCCTCCTGCAGAGTGAGATGAGCCCTTGCTTGCACTGGAAGGAGCTTAGCCTGCATCTGAGAAGGGGAAGTGGGCTGGCACCAGTGGAAAAGCCACTGGACGATTTATTTACTGGTCTGGTTTCCATCTTTATTTTGTTTTTTGCCCTGACCTCCATGTGCTCAGGGAACACATGATCCCCATTCTCCTGCCAAAAACCTGTCAGACATTTGAAAACAATAATATCTCACCAGAATTTTCCCCTTTAAGTTCAGCCGCTCTGATTCTTAACACATTTTGTTTGTTCATTCATGTCACTCTTCTCCGGATTATCTCAAGTGTCTGCTATCTTATGAAATGTGTGATAGTCAACATGGTATATGGCTTCCTTGGAGAGGGCAGCAAAACAGAATAACTACAGCTTCTCGAATATGATTTTTTAAAATGTCCTCCAGAAACTAGAATATTGTGGTATGTCTACAATATTCAGAACATTCTAGAATATTCTGGTACCCACACACCCCACCATAACAATGCAGTTGTATATTTTTCCCACCTGCTGTAGATGATGAGTTCTACACTCTTGCACCCATGTTTTCCCCTCTAGTCTTTAGACAGCCTGCCCAAGAGTCAGCATACGTTGGTCCTAGCATGCCAGTCTGTGGGCAAGATTCATTTTGTTCTAATCAATTTCATTTATAGTTTACTCTAAATCTTCCATAAATCCTGAACCCCTACCTTTCTACCCCCAAAATGTCCTGTACTAGAAAATAAGGTATTGGGTATCTTTTGATCAAGACTAAAACAATGTATTAACTAAAAACTTTGCAAGTAGTTGAAAGACAAGCTCTGTAGATGACTTAAATGTGAATTACCCATTTCAAACCTAATTTCTGATTATGATAAAATCCCCTCTCTTCAGACTCCTATTGATTTTCATTTCTTAAGGACTATCTCAGCTTTAGGGCCTCTGCTAAATTGTTGCTGTCAGGATTTGGGGAATTATTTTGAAACCTATCAAAGGCGTGTGACCTTCTAGCCTCTTGATTCAGTATTTTCCATAATCCCCATTAAATTGCTACTTGTGTAAGGCCTTCCCTTTATTCAATTGTATAAAATTAATTTCCTTCCTTCCTGTTGTAAATTTAGTTTATCTCATTTACTCTTGTTGGGAAACTGTAATGGTGTTAATGAAATTAAGGGTTTCACACTGATTTGAAATAGCTTATTGTGGGGAAGAGTTGCTCAGAGATTTTCTCAGGGGCTGCTGAGCAAATTCAGGAGAAATGGAGAGCTAACAATGATGGGAAGGCGGAAACAGGAAGTTCTTTTGAATGTGTAAACAGTCTTCAGGTTAAAGAAATCCATTTACATGTGAATTTTAACATGGAATTGAGAATTTTCTACAGTGTAAACTTCAGTGGCTGAGAAACTCAGAAATGTGGCCTTTCCCTTCTTTTGAATCCTAACTAAAGGAAAGTGGGGAGGGAAATACTTACATGCATTTTTTCCTCCCATTTAAAAAAAGCGGGAGCAGGGGATGTGAAAGGGGTGAAAGAGTTATGAAAAAGCTAAAAGCTAAATGTCCCTAGGAAGATTTCATTCACTAGAGAGCATATTAAACAGAACATTAAACTTTTCAAAGAGGTTTTCTGCTATAGTTTGGATCTTGAATGTCGCCCAAAGGCCAATGTGTTGAAGACTTGGTTGCCTGCCTTGGTGCTATTGGGTCGTGGTAGAATTTTTAAGGGCTGGGCCTAGTGGGAGGGAGTTAGGTCACCAGGGCCATGTCCTTGAGAAGGATATTGGAACCCCAGCTCCTTCCTGTCTCTTTGCTTTCCTGCTGATGTGATATGAGGAGCCTCAACTACCATGTGCTTCCACCATGATGTCCCAAAGCCACAGGGCCAAGTACCTGTGGACTAAAACCTCTGAAGACTTGAGCCTAACAAACCTCTCCTCTTTAAGTCAGTTCTCTCATGGAACGCTGACTAATATATTTTCTTTCTTTTTATAAGTGAAAAGACAGGGGGACAGTGAGAGAAAGAAAGAGAGAATCAATTTTATTTAGGTTTTCATGTGGCTTTTGTTGCTCAGACACTTTTTGTCCATGTGGTGCTGGGGTTCGAACCTGCGTCGTTGCGCATGCCAGGCAAGTGCCATAACCACTGGCCACCACTCCAACCCCATATTTTCTATCAGTTTCTCTCATGAGACTCTCACTGGTGGCCAGGCACATGGCAGAAGTGATAGAGATTAGGAGAGAGAGTGAAATGGCTAGGTAGTGGGGACCACACCTAGAAGCTGTGCAGTAGAGGGAGTAATGGGCTTGCTCAGGGCCTTCAACTGCAAAAGACCATGAGGCTCACCTGTGGGAGCAACTCCTTTGTCCCAGAAGGGTAAACACTAAGAAGTGGGGGTGCAGAAGGGAACTAGGAAAGATTTTCTACCTGTTTTACATAGAGTTTAACCAATGACTTTGGTGCTTAGGTTTCAATGCCTGTTTTATATAGAGTTTAACCAATGGCTTTGGTGCTTAGGTTTCAATGCCTGTTTTATATAGAGTTTAACCAACGATGCTGGTGCTTTTCTCAAAGCCCGCTTTACATGCATGTTAATCAAGGCTCAGACCCAAACCAATATAAACCCCTGCCTAACACACATAAGACAGTATCCTGCTGCTAGTGCCCCTCTTCCTTGCGGAGACTCTGCTCTCCTTCCTTAAATAAATCCTACTCCTTTACTCTTCCCTTCCATGGTTGTCCATGGATTTTATTCTTCAAATTCATGAGACAAGAACCCAGGAGGAGAATGGTGTCGAATTCCCAGGGTGTTTTTCAACAGTGCTCAAAAGTAGGGAGGGGAAAACACAGCTCTGCAGGGATGCTGCTAACACTATTTGGGCCACAGAGATCTGCAAACAACCCAAATTCCCAGTTTTAACTGGGATAACTGCAAACACTGAAAATGGGTTACTTTGGCCGCAGAATCTGCAGTCGCCCAAACTTCATTCACTAGAGGGAGCAGAGAATCTGGTCTCATCTCAAGACTCCCGCATCAGAAGGACTGAGGTAGGAGAACTAAGACAGCTTGTCTAAGGGCCCAGAATGAGGAAGTGGCAGAAGTGGAGATGAATCTGTGCCCATCTTTTTTGGCCTTATCGCCTTCACCACAAGGACCACGACCCAATGAATCCCTGCCCTGCTCCTACTTCCCACTGAAGAGGATCACAGGATCCAGTTTGCAGACCAAAGGATCCAAGAGGGTGCAGTTGTTAGGGGGCAGACAGAGGTGCATGGTGGGAATGCATGGTTAAGAGAATAATTCTATAAAATGGGCCCACTGTGCTGACCCCACAAGCTTTCTCTTCCAAAAAGCAGTTTGCCTGCTACGGAACTTGCCTGGCCTCCGTAAGCAGGATGCATCACATTCCTTGGCAGGTGACCTGTGGTCTGCAGAGGAACTGCCAGCCCAAAGTAATGTTGATAGGAGGAACCCAAATTACCCTGAAGGGAGAGACTTTTGTGACCAGATGCTAAAATTCAGGAAGATAAGGGTAGTTCCTCCTCCAGGAAATCTGTGAAGATGCTTGGTTAAGAATTCAGTTGGAACCAGTCAGCAAGGGCCAAGGTGACCTAGAGTTGCCATGGCAACTATCTATCATCTATCACCTTGCTGTCAGTCAAAAGTCAAGAGGTGGACCCGGGTGGGACTTTCTGGAAATTTCTCTGGAATCCCCAATAAAAGTAGAGTGCAGGAGAGGCACATTGTCTCTCTCCTCTCCAAGAGGACCCGCTCTCTCCCTTGAGAGTGTCCCCTTTTCCCTTTTCTTATCCCTTCAGTAAAACTCTTTCCTGTCACTCTGAGTGACATGTCTGAAATCTTTCTGACTTGATCGCAAGGATCGGATTGGAGGGGAGTCTCCGTGCTGCCTCAATCTCCCTGGAAGGCCCTAGCTCCATAACACAGTGAGGGTGTTACGTATGCTTACCAGTGAGGGTAACCACTCTCTGGAAACATTTTTCCCCTAGAGCCAGGGCAGCTGATGAAACCCTGAACCACACAGGGGACACAGTCTGAAGGACCCCACTGTGAGGGACACCATAAAGGAAGGCCAAGCTAGGAGTGTGAGCAGCGGGAAGAGGGAGCGCTTGGTGACACAAATGCAGGAAATAGGAGATGTGTACGTGTTCCATATTTCTGATTGGATTAACGGGAAAAACTCACTTTCCAGACTCATTCATTTATCCATTTATTTTTTTTTTTTAACAAAGGTATCATCAAGCACCTGCTACGTGCCAGGAACTGTAGCTAGAGGCTAGGGACACCAGGTGGCTGGGCATGGTCCCTGCCCAGAGCACCACGGAAGGAAGCAAAGGCAACATCTGTCTCTCCTGGTGACAGCCTGGTTCTCCCAAAGTCACCAGCTTGGTCCCTCAGCCTTCACACCTGCATGCTTTGCTGGGTAACCCTCCAAACTCCCACACTGCTGTGCCCTGTATCACATGCGTATTTATCACCATTATCATTTTGCAATTTAGTTTTTAATGAATTCTCCTATGGAAAAAAAATACTCCAAAATATCATGGGGACATGTGTTACAGAGCTAGATCCTGCTGGGAAACTGAGGCAGCACAAACACTCCTTTCAAACCCTGATTCTTGCGATGAAGTCAGACATGTTGCTCAGAGTAACCAGAATGATTTTATTGGAGGGATAGGAAAAGGGAAAGGGGACACTTTCAAGTGAAAGAGTGGGTCCTCTCAGAGAGGAGAGGGAAAATGTGCCTCTCCTGCACTACAGTTTTATTGGAGATCCCAGAGAAGTTTCCAGAAGTCCTTGCCAGCTCCACCTCTTGACGTTTGACTGACGGCAAGGTGACTTCAGACTTTCAAGTCCTTACTGCCAGGCAACTCTAGGCTACCTTCACCCATGATGAGCAGTCCTAATTGGATTCTTAACCGTGGATTCTTACAGATTTTATGGTTAGGAGGAATTTTCCTTAACTCCCTGAGAGTCAGGATCTGGTAGAGAAGTCTCCCCCTTCAGGGTAACTTGGGTTCCTCTAATGGATATTATTTCTGGCCTGCATTTCTCCTACAGATAACGGGTACTTTGCTGAGGAATGTGATATAGCCTGTTCACGCAGGCCAGGGAGAGCTGTGGGTAACTTGCTTCTTGGAAAAGAAAACATATAGGGGTCAGAACAGTGGGCCATTTTATAGAATTATTCTCTTTTTTTCTTATTTTTTATTGGTGCATTATAGTTGCCCATAATGATGGGATGTGTTGTCACATATTCACACATGCACACAATACAGCAATACAATGTGGTCAATATTCCCTCCCCCAGGCATCCCCCTACCTCCTTCCTGCCGTTCCCCAGACCCCTTGCCTCTCTTTCTTGGTCCTATAGTTTTCCTAACATATCCGAGTACATTGACATAATTCTTATACCTATGAAGAACATTTTTACATACATGACTATAGAATACACAGTGACATACTCATAAAAGCTTGGAGTGTACCATGCTTTAACTCAGTTCCAACATTTCCCCTTCTACTAGTTTCCTATCTCCCCTTGTTTTTTTTAGATATAATTGACCATAGGTTTAAACATTTACATTTTTGTAAAGGCATGCAGTATGGTTTATTCAGATATCTTATTCAGTATCTTCCAACTGAATCTCATTGATACTGACATATCACATTTTTCTTACAATTGACTTTTCCCTATTTTTTCTTTTTTTTAATTTTTATTAAGGAGTTGAGTTGTCAAAGAGTCTTAAATGCGTTTGAAGTGACAATATGCTATGCGTTTGGTCTTAAATCACAGTTTCCCCCATGCTGCCTAGAATTACCCTCTTAACCTCATGTTCCCACCATTTGCATCTGTCTGTCCCCAAACACATGGATGAGGCCTTTCTTTATGCACATTATGCCTCCTCCCTTGCGGAGAATTTTGTAGATACATTTTTCCTTTTCTTGTCTCTTTAATTTTTCCACTTTCCCTTTTTTGGGGGGTGATGTGGGCGGAGACCAACCCCAGTCCTTGCTCGTGCCAGGCACATGTTCTACCACAGAGTTAACACTCCTCTTGGGTATTTTTAAATTATTTGGCCAAAGCCAACTCCGTCATATATGTCTCTGTTTTAGTAGCTTTCACTGCTGTGACTAAAAGCCCTGACAAGAGCAATTTTAGGAGGAAAAGTTTATTTAGGGTCTCACGGTTTCAGAGGTCTCAGTACACAGATGGCCAACTTCACTCCTCAGGGCTCAACATCATGGCGGGCATGGCCCCAGGGAGCAGAGAGGGAGACTCCACTCCAGATATAAAATATACACCCCAACAGCATGCCCCCAAGGACCCACCTCCTCCAGCCACACCCTACCAGCCTACAGTTACCAGTTAATCCCTATCAGGGGATTAGCTTGCTGATTGGATCGAGGCTCTTATAACCCAATCGTTTCACCTCGGCCTTCCTGGATTGTCTCACATGAGCTTTTGGGGGACACCTCCCATTCAAACCATAATACTCTCTCACTCTTTACTCCTCCCTTAACATTTTAGTTGATCCTCAGATCCCTAAAGATGATGTGTTAGTCAACTTTCCATTACAAAAACGTGAGATAATCAACTTAAAAAGAGGGAAATTTACTTTTCCTCTCAGTGTCAGAGGTTTCAGTGTGTGGTCAGCTGGCTCCACTACTATGGGCCTGTGGTAAGGCCAAGCACCACGGTGGAGAGGGCATGGCGGACCAGAGCTACCCAACTCATGACAGCCAGGAATGGGGGCGGGGGGATGATGAGAGGGAGTAAGGGACAGGGACAACAGCATATACCCTCCCAAGGCACACCTGCAGGGACCTACTTCCTCCAACAAGGCCCTGTCTCCCACAGTTTCCACCCCTGCCATTGGTCCTTTTAATTACGAACCTAACAATGGGTTAACCCATCAATGAAATCAGAGCCCTCATGATTCAACCACTTCCCCAAAATGCTCTCCTCTGAATATTAGGGACCAAACTTGCAAAGCAGGACCCTTTGGGGGACATTCTGGATCCTAACTATAATAGGACAGTATCTGAGCAGGACTGGTGAATGAGTGTGGCAGCTCAGCCCCAGAGATTCCGCCATTATTCTACACAGCAAGGACTGCTTCCAGGCAGCTCTCCACTGAGCCTCCTCTGGAGGACCAGGGAGGGACACTGAACAGGAAGTACAGATGAGGAAGTGCTCAGGAGGCCACCAGAGCTGAGGCCCAGGGTGTCTCCTGAGCAGCTCCTGAGCGGCAAGTGGGAGGGTGACCCTGAGAAGAAGTGAGGGATCATTAAAGAGAGGACCAAGAGAAGGGCTGGAGTGGTGGCTCAGCGGTTGGAGTGAATGCCTGGCATGCACGAGGACCCAGGTTCAACCCCAGCATCACATATACAACTAAATGTTGGAAAAACAAAAACCAGATGAAAAATAAATAAAAATTGACTCTTTCTATCTCACTCTCTTTCTCAATTTAAAAAAAAAAAAAAGAGCAAGAGAGTCCAGGGTTGGCTCTGCCCACTTGTCACCTCTGTCTGACAATTATTATTATTCACATTTGAGGGTTTGGGGAGAAGGAGGGAGGCCTGGGCACAGCCAGGGTGAGATTAGCAGCTACTCTCTGGCTGAGTTTGGCTGAGCAATTAAAGCCCTGGTTTCTGGTGCCAAGAAGAAAAGAGAAAACGAGCGCTGGGACCCAACTGGCAGCTGTGCTTACCGTGCTGAGAGAAACTCGCAGAACTGCGGGTGCCATCTGGGCAGAGAGCTCGCGGGATGAAGAGGTCCTCACTCAGCAGGTGGAGGATGGATCTCCCCGGCCTCCACTGATCTGCTGGGTACACATGGAACCCAACATGGCGCCACTTGTCATCACAGAGCAGGGACATCATCATATACCCCTCCAGGAGGAAGCTAATCCACTCTGCCCAACCACGCACCCCAAGGCTGATACTGAAATTAACAAAGAAATATATGCATGCTTTATTTTTCTTTTTTTAAGAGAGAGGGACAATGAGAGAGAGAGAAAGAGAGAATCAATTTTATGCAGTTTTTCATGTGAGTTTAGTTGCTCTGTGTGTACGTGGTGCTGGGGTTCAAACCTGCGTCCTTGCGCATGCCAGGCAAGCACTGTAAGTGCTGAGCCACTGCTCCAGACTCCATGTATATGTTTTAAATTTTTGACACAAGAAATAACTGTCCCTTTCATATCTCCAGTAGTTTCCCCTTATCCAGTTTTGTTTTCGCCCACTGAAGTCAATACATTGAAGTATGACATTTTGAGAGCCGGAGACCATATTCATATAACTTTCTTACAGTGTATTGTTACAATTGTTCTATTTATTATTAGCTATTATTGTTATCTCCTATTGTGCCTAATTTATAAATTCACTTTTTCTATTCTTTTTTAAAGAGAGAGGGACAGTGAGAGAGAGAGAGAATCAATTTTTTTATTTAGTTTTTCATATGGCTTTTGTTGCTCAGACACTTAGTTGTATTCGTGGTGCTGGGGTTTGAACTTGTGTACTCACGCATGCCAGGCAAACACTGTAACTGCCAAGCCACCACTCCAGCCCCATAAATTGACTTTTTCAAACCTATGTATAAATGGGGTTCAGTATTATCTGTGAGTTCAGGCATCCACTGGAGTCTGGGAATGTATCCCTTGTGGATGAGGGGGGACCACTGTATACAGTAGTTTCAGTAGGCAGGCATACTAGAGGATCTCTGGAATGTTCTCCCTCTCCAGATAATGGCTCTTCATGTGTTTCTGTCCCTGCGGGTAGGAAGGAGACAACTTCCCTGAAAGAGCCGGGTTGACCTGTTGATCTTTGTATGGGATGTTCTTATAGAGAAGCTGCCCAGACCTAAGCTATTTCATTATTGCTATTTTCAGTCTCATTGGCTGGTGACGCATGGTCAGATAACAAAGAGGTGTGTTGGGGAAATGCCTCAGTGCATGGTTAGAGAAAAATGAAGAAAAATAAATGGCTTTGTAGGATGCGGGTAGAGGTAGGAGTGGAGAGAGGCAGGTTGGCAATTCCAAAAAGGAAGAAGAGAGAAGAGAAGGGGAAAAAAAAATAAAGACTCGATAGCTTAAGTGAGCCAAAATGGATCACAAATAACAGCATTTAATGAAAAAAAAATCTAATTCCATCAGCTCTCAACATAGAAGTCGAATAGTGTGGCTGGTAAAGCAAAGGAAAACTGAGCCAGAGAGGTCGCCTGTCCGTAAGAGGATGACAAGCTAATGGTGGTGGTGATGGGAAGGGAGGCTTTTAATTCCACTCAGAAAGGTAGAGGATTAAACTACTTCAGGGAAAGAAAGGTCAGAGGAGAGATGAATGTGATTGGTTGCAAGTGGGTGGGTGATGAATACATGGAGGCCGTTTTTCTAGTCCCTCTAGTTCCTCACCTGTTTGGAAATTTCCCTGGTGAAACACTGAAAGGACGGGAGGAGCAGAGGAAGAAGAAAACCTACAAATCTATTTTATCGGGGTGTACGTTAGCATAGGCAGCTTGTTAATGTGCTTATCTTGTGTATGTTGGGAAAGGGACCCAGGGGGATGAAAAGTTAGTTTGCAATTGGAAAGGGGTGGCAAAAATATGAAGGGGAGAGTCACAGCGAGTAGGGCAGATTCTGGGGAGGCAAGAGGAGGCCTTGCGGACCCATGAGAGAAACTGCTAGAACAATATCTGATATGTTTGTTCTTTCAGCAAATCTCTACAAGTGCCACTGTGTTGCTTAGACCCTGGGGACAGGAGCATGAAGTCTACAGAGGCATCTTGGCCCTCATGACATAGCGTCCTAGGTGAGGACGGAGCAGGATTGAAGAGACTGCCCCAGAGCCTCTCTGCCCTGTGCATGGGGGGTCTCGTGCCCTAAGTCAGCCCCTGCCACTGCTTCTGCTCACTGCTTGACTCTTCTGTCCAGCAGGTCATGTGCAGACCAAGGAGTTAGGACAATATGTCTGGTGAGGAGCCAAGTGACAGCCACCAAGGTCATCTCTGCTGCCAATCTGAGCTCCTCCACTTCCTTCCTGTTTTTGAGAGTTCTGTTAATGCCAACCCACCCAACCTGGCCTAAAAGAGTCGGCCAAACCCTGAAGGGTTTGCTTCCTGGCCCAGAATGACAGCTGGTGACATCACAAGCGCAGTGTGGGAGAAGGCCGAGTCAGCATTTGGGGGAAATAAATTTTAAACCAGAGCTTCAGACTTCCTGTGGGAACATGTCAGGGGGCCTGGAAGCTTTTGCAGGAAATGTCCAAGTCCTTCCCTCCACACTTTGAACTTAACCTTATAGTTGGCCCTGTTAGACGGCTGCCCTGCACCTGCCAGGGTGCACCCTGCCTCAATCCAAGCCCAGCACCTACCTGGGCATTGCTCTTTAGCGTGAGGCCTTCCCCTAAGCACCCCTACCTGGGGCTTTCCTATTCAGGAAGGCTGGAAAAGTGATCAGATTTCCAAACAGACAGCTCCCAAAAGGCACCTGTTCCAAGTCCACTCCTGCTCACAACTGCCCAGCCCAAACCTCAAATTAGAATTGTTATCCAATTGTGGGAAAGCTGCAGCGAGACTCGTTTACTCACATGGTAATGGGACATCCCGGGATGGAAAGCCTGCTTTTATTTTTCACGTTAGAGCAGACACCCACAAATATCTACGCAGACAGCTGGCGGTCAAAAGAGGGCCTAGGAGAGCTCTGGCTGGAGGTCACCCGCACTCCAGTTGCGTGGAAGGACGTGGCGCTCCGGAGAGTGGTTTGGGGAGCAGCCGAGCGTGGGCGGGGGGGGGGGAGTGTCAGCTGTCACACCCGCTCTGTCTGGGACATGATGAAGAACGGGTCTGGGACGATGAGTGCCAGAATGCCCCAACTCGTTTTAGGGTTGTTTGAGAAAATCCCAAGGGAGATTCCTGCCCTGTTACTTAAGGGGCCCCTCTGAACAATGGGGACCAGCCTCTTACTCTGCCCTTGGGGTGGGCAGAAGCCATGTGCTCTGCCATCTGCAGTCTCCTTGCTTCGTCCTGGCAGGGTGATTGCCACTGTGGACGTGTTCGCTTCACAGGGGACCCCAGCCTCGCTGCACTGCTCGGTCTCACTCGGTCACCTGCTGTCTGGGGCTGCCTGACTAGGACAGCACTCCTGCCTCTTCTTCCCACACCTGTTCTCAGCAGGCTGCTGCACCCCAGCTCCTTCCTGCTGCACCCTCTGTGGTCACTGGACCTCTTGCTCCCCACAGGCAAGCACTGAAGGAGCACCGTGGTACCACCCAAGGCCAAGGCCACGCACTCTGCGAACATCACCAGCACCATAAACACCCTTAGGGGAGAAGGAACGTACCAGGCCTGGGGATCCCAGACTTACAGCCACAGAGACAGAGCCCCGGGGAGGTAGGATCTGGCCAGGGTCTCCTAGCAAGTCAGGCAGGGTGCAGCCATGAGCTGCTGCTGGAAGGTTCTCACTGGGTCTGCCTCTTCCTGCACCTACAGCACCGTGGCTCCCCAATGCGAGTCCCCCCCTTCCCTGCCTGGTGCAGAGGAGTGCTTTGCTCACATAGATGTCCCTGTGCTCAGGCATGTTTGTAACTTGGCTCTAAAACCCGTGTGCCAGATAGAAATACAGAAAGCCTCCCCTCTGTGTGGTGGCCAGCATCTGCATGCCTTGGGACCTCAGTGCTCAAGGGAGATGTTTCCACCCAAATCCATGCCTCAGCTGAACGCAGCTATAGAGACGGAAAAAGCATTGTGGAGCATTGCATTTTTATGACAATGAGCAGCCAATCGGATGCTCCACTTCA
>PVKS010001283.1:58110-147403 GCA_004027875.1 Aplodontia rufa
CATAAGAGACAATGTGGAGCCTCCCTTGGCATCTTGGATTGCTCCCTCTGGGGGAAGCTGGCCTCCATGCCCTGCACTCAGCAGCCCTGGGGAGAAGCCCACATGGACAGGAACTGAAGTCTCCCCGTTCAGTTAGTACAAACTTCCCAGGCATGTGACTGGGCTGACTCCGGAGAGACCATGCAGCCCTGTCATCAGTGATTGTAGCAGGACTACCCCTGCATGAGAGGCCCTTGAGTGAGGACTGCCAGGCAGGCCTTTCCTGAGCTCCTCATCCGCAGAGGCAGAAATTAGTATTGTTTTCAAAGCATCATTGGGGTGATGGAGTCATAACAACTAACCCCCTCCCCCGGGAAGATTCTAAAGAGAAGGGTGCAAGGAAAAGATGTACATAGGGAATCAATCAGGCCACTGCGTAGTGAATGAATCGGACAGCAGCAAGTTTGGGGGCGCACGGCTATGGAAAAGGAAAAATGGTCACGATGGCAGTCATCATGCTCTTCAAGTGGTCCATGAAGTCCCAGATGTAAAGATTTGGAGCAGAGAACGATCAGTAGCAACGAATAACTTTGTCATAAGACAGACTGGTCAAAGGTGCTATGAGAAGGTAGAGGAAGCAGTACATAGGAAGACAGACCTGTTTTTAAAACTTCCTTCTTTTATACCCTTCCTGCTTTGGAAGTAATATCATTTAGAATTAAGTTCAGCCAAAGGAAAAGAAAACCGCAAACAATAATAGCTTAAGAAAGACAAATAGCTAGCTCTACTGTTAAAAAAAAAAAAAAGAAGAAGAAGAAGCCTGTGAATGTAGTTGAGGGATAGCTGGGTAACTTTATGATGACATGATCTCAGGTTCCTTGAGATTTTTGCATTGACACATGCAGCTTCCATTGCCAAGGTCATCACATGATCCAAAATGGCTACAGGGGTGCCAGTCATTACATCATCCTCCTTCCATTAAAGGACAGCAGAAGTTGCACGTATCAGTTCCACTTGTGCCTCACTGAGAAAGGTAAGTAAGATGGTCAGGCCAATCTGTGGTCTTCACTCTGTGTAGCCAAGTGCATGGTTACTAACATGAGGAAAATGGATATTAGGGAAGCAAAATGTACTCTGTTGCAGATGCCAAATCCCCCGTATTACCGTAGAGGGGAAGGCTGTGTTTGCAAGGGAAATCTAGATAGAGAACAGACTCCACTCTGATTGTTTCTGCCTAATATTGTTAAGATCTGCAAGCCAGCGTTTTCATCCCAGCCACTGCTGTCTGACTAGCAATGCATGCCCTGGGGCCAGCTTCTCAGAAGCTTGAGAATGCCTCCCTCCTAGCCACACGTGTGCAAATGCTTAGTGCTGCACCCCTAGCAGGGTCCTCCTGTCCACCTCTGCCTTGAAACCAGATCAGGTCTGCAAGTGAGCAACCAGATGTAAGGTGGCATTCCTGCCTGCAGGGGAGATCTTTGACCCCTGGAAGAGGAGCAGATGGGCAAACTCTATCTCCTCTGCATGGAAGTGCTGTCCTAAAACGTAGTTAATTATCCACTGGCATAACAAAAGATGGTCCTGGGAGATTAAATAGACACTTGAACTTAGCAAGGAGCAGTGCCAGATGGGTTGGGCACTCTTCCCTCGCTCCTCCCTCTGATATGGTAGTTCTGCAGAGCTTTGGCTCTGTTCTCTAGGGAAGGCAGGCTGAGAGAAAGGAGTGTGCCATCAGGTCTCTGCCCTCCATCCAGACACCCTGCCTCTAGTCCCCACTGCCTACTGGCCAGCTGAGCCTGCATGTTTCTGTCTTAGGAATGTTTAAGAAACTATTTCGGGGGCTGGAGTGGTGGCTCAGTGGTTACTGTGTTTGCCTGGCATGCACAAGGATGTGGGTTCAAACCCCAGCACCACATACACACACAACGAAGTGTCAGAGCAATGAAAGCCACATGAAAAACTAAATAAAACCAATTCTCTCTCCCCCTCTCTCTTGCTGCTCTCTCTCTCTCTCTCTCTTTTCCTTTTAAGAGAGAGGGACAGTGAGGGACAGAGAGAGAAAAAAAATTTATTTAGTTTTTCATGTGGCTTTCGTTGTGTATGTGGTGCTGGGGTTTGAACTCGTGTACTCGCGCATGCCGGGCAAGTGCCATAACCACTGAGCCACCGCTCCAACCCCTGTTCCTCTCTCTTAGGAAAAAAAAAAGAAAGAAAGAAAGAAAAGAAAAAGAAACTATTACAGAACTGAAATCAGTCTTCTGGCAGGTTCAAATGGGGCCCTGCTTGATCTAAGACTTGCCAATCTTTTTATCCTAGTGAAAAATCAGCCTCCCAAATTTAATAAGGTTTCCTGCTATTTCAGGTTAAAAAAAAATTGCTTTGAAAATTTAAAAGTGGCTATTTCTAATCAGTGTCTTTGTGAAGAAAATTCATTTACACATTCATAGAGCTCCTTTTTAATAGAGAACTGAATACATGAAGAGACATGAGGGCAGGATCAGTCTTCCTAGAAACTTCATTCCAATTTCCTTGCCCTGCCCCCATATGCACTTCCGGGATACCCTTTTGCTGGACCTGTGTCTACAACACCTGAGAAATGAGTGTTCGGAGCAATGCTCAGCACTTGTCATTCTGAGCCAATTCACAAAGCAACTCCAGTTCACCAAAATGAAGATGATGCTCTTATTTCTTCAAAGAAAGAAGTCCATGAAAAATTTAGAAATATTAGGGACGAGTTCCTTCCCTACATTCTCATTCATCAACCGACTAATGATTTTACAGCATTTGGAGGACGTTTGGTTAGCAGAAAATGAATTGAACAACCAGAGGGTGTCATTTTGCAGGGATTATACTAAATGAGATTATTTGTTTCCTAACCTAATGGAATTCGAGGGACAAGATAACCATCATCTATACAACCCCCAGGGAGGAGAGCCCACTGTCTGAAGCAGTCAAAAGGTGCTAAAGTTGGCATCCTAAATGTCCCCCAAAGGCCCATGTGTGAAAGACTTGGCCCCCAGCATGGTGCTGTTGGAAGGAGTGGGGAAACCTGAGGAGGAGAGGCCTCCTTGGAAGAAGTCAGGCCATTGGAATGGGCCCTTGGAGGGTACTGTGGGCCTCTGGCCTTTTCTACTTTCTCTTTTGCTTTCCTGACATTGAAGTGAATAACTTGTCTTGCCACCATGGTGTGCTGCGTGGCCACAGTCCTAGACAGAAACATCCCAAACCTTTCCTCTGTATAAGATGGTTATCTCAGGTGTTTTGTTAGTTACAGAAAGCTGACTAACACAAAGGGAGAAAACAAATCCAGACCTGTCCAGAGCTGGAACTCCAAAACCCGACTCAGCAGAGACTGCACTGGTGGCTTCATTCTGTATCATTCTGTTTAAGCGGATCGACACAATTTAACAAGCCATTTCCCATAGCAAAGATACCTTAGTACACCTTTTGGATTTCAGCTGCACTAAAATCTGTGGAAATAGTGAAAGCTTTGGAAAAAAGAATTTCCTTTACTTTCTTCCTTTAGATTTGAAGACCCCTGGTTATTTGAAATAACCAGCATTCAGGTTGCAGATTTGGGCTGTCTACTGGATGGTGGCCAGCCAGGGGGTCTTCAGAAGGCATGTTGTCAGCAAAGCGCTGCATCATGGCTGCCAGCTGAGGGTGCGCCTCCCAGGCTGGCATCTGGGTCATCTGAGGCTCTGTGGCTTGAGAAGCAGCAAGACAGAGCAGCATCGTTAAGATTAGTAGGTGAATTCTGCTCCAGCTGGAGAAGCCATTCTTAGGGGGAGAAAAAATCCTTTCCCTCCCTTCTTTGGCTTGCTTTGCTGGTGTTTCCCTGAACCTGAGAGATGTATTTGCTCTTCACAACGCCCACCTTCAAAACAGAGTCTTTCAATTCAGCCAAATTTTCTGCTGAGCCAGCCAGTAGGAACAAACACTGGGGTCTATGGCAACCACAGACTCGTGGGCGTGTGTGTGCGTGTGCTGCATGTGGTGTGTGATTTGTGTGTGTGTGTGTGTGTGTGTGTACATATATGTCTGTATATGTGTGATTGTATGTGTGTGTGTGTGCCTCTGTGTATGGGGTGTGTATGTGTGTGTGTGTTGCTTTCCCTCTTTCCTCTTACTCTGGAGACATCAGCCAACGCAGTCCAAGTTTCCTAAAACAGCATCCACGGCTCCACTCCAGAATAAGGCACTGGAATAAAAAAACAAAACAAGGTCCCTCTCTCCATGGTCAGAAAGTCCCAGGAAAGGGATTAGCCCTAGATTGAAACTGTCTCCCAGATCTGCATTCTTCAAGTGTGAGAGAAGGTAACCTTTATTAAATATCATGCTACAGCTTTCGGTGTATGATTCATCCATATCATTCTCCTTCGTTAGGGGGAGAAAATGCTTTTCTGTGTTTAATTAATGCCAGTGATTCGGCAGCTCCAGAGAGGTGGGTCCTAATTAGTCAAGTGGGGTTTCCATTACACAGAAAGCTTCAGAGGAAGGTTCAGCTGTTCCTGCAGCAGAAGCCAGGGCCTGAGCTAGACCAGAACAGGGAGGTGTGGGCTTGTTAGTTACAGAGAGAACTAGGGATAGGGTTGCGAAACCAGGGCTGCAGCCCTGAACCCTGGCTTCCTCCTCTGTACCACCGGGTGCCGGACTTGAGTTCTGGATCTCTGCCAGCTCACAGCCATCAGCGTTTGGGTCAATAGTAGGAGGTCCCCACTGGAGAGCAGGTTAATAGACCACTTTCAGGGTTAGTCCCAAGAATATCTCATGGCATTGCTAATAAAGGAGTCAATTCAGAGAGGAGAAGGAAAATCTTTAGCAGCAAAAATAGATTTTTTTGGTGGAAGAAGAGTAAGGCCTAGGCAACGTTGCATGGTCACAAGTTTTTCCAGCTCCCACATAATCCTTTTCTCTTATCAATCTCAGGAAAGGATGGAAAACCAGTGACTTGCAGTTTAGATGGCGACTTGCAGTTTAGATGGGTTGGAGGGTCACTGGTCTTTTACTGAGTGGGCATGGGAGTTTAAAGTGCTATTTTCTAAGGAAGAGCAGAAGGCTCCCTCTCTTCCCTTTTCCTAACGGGAGTTAGGAAAGTGGCTGTGGGCAGCAGGGGCTTCTAGATCTCAAACCTCATTTCCTCACTGCTGGTGGTAGGACTTTGTAGGCTGTGGACACCTCTTTCTCTCTCTCTCCAAACCTTGTGCTTTCCCTCCCTCCACCTGAGGCTGGCCAACCTGCTCACCCTCTCAGCTGCGTGGCTGGTGGCCAGTGGCCGCAGGCTTTAATGTGCTCAGAGAGAGCATCACCTGCTTCGAGTCAGGAATTCCACCTGTCCCTGTGGCACCCAGGATGAGAGGAAAGGATGTCCTCATCCACTCCCACCCACTCCCAATGTTGCTTCCTTCTCCCTTTGAGAGGAAGGGGAGAGGGACAGGGCACTGGGCATTTTAAGTAGGAGGAATCTCCTGGAAAACAGGGAAGGGACAGTTTTTGAGTCCCACAAGGGAGCCATTCCAAGCTCCTAAGCTCAGAGGAGCAACATAGGGTTCCCAACAGGGGGCGCTGGACCAGGCTTGGCTCTAGAGGGTGTCACTTGCAGGGTTGAGTACGCGCCCCAGGCAAGACTCCAGAGGAGTTGTGACTCAGGTGTTGTTGTTGTCAAGAGGTGTTGATTAGAGGGGTGGCTAAGATGGGAGAAATCCTGAATCATGCCGGGCACTTAGCTGGCCACGTGGCACCACAATCACGCACTTAGTGAGATGGTGCCAGTGCCCTGAGCCATTTCCTGATACAAAACAAATATTTGAGTTTGAAGAACAGAGTGAAGTTGCAGAAGTATTTTGGTAGATAGATTTTTCACATTTTCTGTGCAGCAGCTAGAAGCTTTTGGAGAGCCTTATTTGTAGCAGCCACTGTTCTGCAGGTAGTTAGCCCTGAAAGCCAATGACTTCATATATTAAGAACGTCCCCCATGACTGACTGTCTCCGACTCCTCTTGCTCTTCCGCCTAATTTGTGTAATGGGTACCTAGAGAAATTTTTCAACAGCATCACCCCAAACTGAAGTGCTAAAGTAGTGTATGTAGCCAAGGAACAGTCTCCTTCTCCAGTCCTTGGGTCACCCTGAAGCTTGCCTGGAAGCCAGCAAATGCAAAGCTGATGGAAGACACAGGTGCTGGTCTAGCCCGGTCTCAGGCATGAACTTATTTAGTCTCTCCAGGCATTAGGTTCCTAACCTGTAAAAACGATGTCCAAGATCATGTCCCACTATGACCATGTCTAGAATAAGCTGAGAGCATTTGGGGGCTTGTGAGAATAGCTCCAGATCCAACTGGGCTTTGAGCCCTCCTGGGTGTGTGGAATGGGGTTGGGGGAGGCCATGTCCTCTACCTGAGCCAGAGCTCAAGTTCTGGAGGAAATGGAGTCAGTCTCAGAATCACCTTGACATTTTGTGGGCCTTCTATGTAGATTTCTATGTCACATTCTCTGGTCTATTAGAAAAGCAAGCTTGGGGGTGCTGGAGCAGTGGCTCAGCAGTTATGGTGTTTGCCTGGCATGCGGGAGGATGCCAGTTCAAACCCCAGCACCATGTATACAACGAAGTGTCAGAGCAACGAAAGCCACATGAAAAACTAAACAAAATTGATTTACTCTTTCTCTCTCTCACTGTCCCTCTCTCTTTAAAAAAAGAAAAAAAGAAAAGAAAGGAAAAGAAAAGCAAGCTGGACATGGTGGCACATGCCTGTAATCACAGTGACTTGGGAGGCTGAGGAAGGAGGGCTGCAAATTGGAGGCCAGCCTGGGCAACTTACTGAGACCCTGTCTCAAAATTAAAAATAAAAAGGGCTGGGAACATATCTCCGTGGTGACGTGTCTCTGGTTTCAATCTCCAGTGTCAAAAAGAAAAGAAAGGCAGTAGCAACCACCAGAAACCATCTGGACCTAGAAGAATCTCAGGGAACAAGGAGAGAGGGTGCTGAAGGGAGAATCCCCGAGAGCACAGCAGACTATTTCATAGCAGTCTTCTTATAATGGTCCTTCCATTTGTCCAATACACATATCTCCAAAATCCTTTCTGTCTCTCCCCTCCCCTCTTCCCTCTACCTTTTGGTCTCAAACATAATCCGCTTTTCCCCTCTCTCCATCCTGGCAGCAGAAGCCCTGGTTCAACTCTACTGAAGTCCTGCTGTTCAGAGGGAGACCTGAGTCAGCAGAACTACACCAACTCAGCACCCCAGCACAGCCGGGAGAGGACCAATTCTCCAGTCCTTCTTTTGGCCAAATTCCCATTGAAATTCAATGCCCAGGAAGAACTACAAGCTTTATACGTACAATTATGAACAAAGGATTTAAAAAGGTTGAGAGCAAGAAATAGGAATCCACATCTCTCTCGGTGATCACCCTCTGCTTATTTTTCCAGTCGCCCAGTTACCCATGCATCTGCTCGCAAGGCTGGGGCAGGGCGAGGAGCACTCCGCCTGCACCCCTCTCTTGGGCCCTGACCTCTCATGGCAGATGGGCTGGAGCCCACCAAGGGCAGGAGAGGAGAAATGAGGAACAGAGCGTGGGAAAGAACCACCACCTTGTGTTGTTATTACTTAGCATTTTGTGTGGTAAGTTATTCTGAACAAACACTTTACTCTTACGGGAGTCAAAAGGGAAACCAAGAGGTATTAAAAGTGCTGAGTCATGGTAGAAGCTGGGAAGGAACGACAGGGAGAGGTTTCAAGAACAGGGAAAGGGTGTCTCTGGACATTAACCATGGAACATTCTAGAGATACGTTCCCTCCCAAATTATAGCTCTTTCATCTAGGAATAAAGGGCCGGAAGGACATGTGTTAGAAATGGTAAACTTGCTAATGATTTACAGGGATTCTCCACCCTGGCTCTCCATGAGAAACACTTGAGGAATAAAAATTAGTCATGATGGGTCCCACCCACCAAAGGAGGGTGGGGCTCAGGCATTAATATTTTTAAAGGCTCCCCAGATGACTTTGATACACAGGGAAGGCTAGGAAAACCAAAATATAGCACGCACTGTTTTCTTCAGTAAAGAAGGAAGTTGGGAGATGCCCCCAGAGCTGACGAGAGACCACTATAGTTTTATATAAATAAGATATCATTTTAATATGATATTGATACTAGTAGCAACTAACACTCATTCTGGATCAAACTGTGTACTGGAATGAATTCACGTAACTGTGATAATAATCACTGTGAAGAACTCATTGTTATTGGTCCCTTTTATAGGTAAGGACACCAAGGCTTAGGGAGATGCAATAACTTGCCCAAAGCCAACATACTGATTCTAATGTGGACCAGGCACACACACCTAGGTAGCAAGGGAAATACCAAGTTCAGGGAGACACAGGCTGACACTCAAGTTGCTACCTTGGAGTAGAGGAGCAAGTGATTAAAAGTCCAAAGTACAATATGACAATTGCCATAAAGCTACAAAGCATGATGGAACCACGGGACAGGGAGAATGAGCAAAGGCTTTGGGCAGTGGAGTTAAATGGGAGAATAACCTGCAGATTCTGCTAGGCAGTGATAGCCATGGGGTTGCAGCAGAAGGAAGAGGTTCCAGAGAAAATGCATGGAGTGCAGAAATCCAAGAAGAAGCTGAAAACTGGCAAGCAGCCCAAGGATTGAAGATTAAAAATAAATAAATAAATAAATAAATAAATAAATAAATAAATAAATAAAAGCAATATAAGGCCGGGGTGGAGGGAGTTTTGCCCTAAACTGTGGGAGTTTTAATGGTATCTTAGAGGTGTGGGATACTCACAGGTATCCAAATAGGGTGTGCAAAGGCATACTGTTTCAGGAGGAGCCTGGGCACCTTCAGGAGATCTTCTACAGGAAACATAAAGCAAGCCCAGGCCACTGGGCTCTCAGAGAATCCAAGGAGGACAGAAGACCTAAGGCACCTGGGACAATATTTTGCATACAACTCTGATGATCTTTCACCGAGCTATTACTCTATGTAGGAACCACAGCTCTGGCCTGGTTGGACCACTGAACTACCCAGTTGGATCAATCTTTCTCAATTAGTTGCTGTTGCTGCTATAGTTTTTAGGGTGAAAACAAAGTGTATTGCTATATTCTCTATGTATTTTGGATTTCTGTTACTTCTGTATTTATCTAGATGTTATAATTTTCTCAGTGTCTATGATGGCACATGCTATTTGATATTTCCCGTCAAGAGTGAAGAAAATGAAAATACAGGTTGTCGGTTAGGAATGACTTCTTTATATTTCCATAGGGCTGAGCATTTCGAACTTTCCACTGGAGAAGTTCCATTGGGACCTGAGATTCTGGGGGTTTGGCCAGTTGTAGCCAACTAAAAGTGTATATTTCTTTGCAGCTTTGTGTTTTATCTTGAAAATTCATGTGAGTTCTATAATACAGTGGTATATCCAGGCGATTCTGTTATGATGTCCGTGGTTTATCCCACGACTTTGGTAGGGACTTATCGTTCTCCACCATGATCTCCCTTTGACAAATGACCATCCTGATGGTTTCAGTCTAGGACTGGATTTTTTTACTTGAGCAGACATCACTTGAAAGGCTGCTTTAAGCTATTTCACTGTAATCAATAAACAGCTCTTAACCCTTAATTGCTTTTTTCCCCTTTTTCTGAATAGGTTAACAGTTGGTAGATGTTAACATAAATGTCATGGTGCCACTTGGTGGGAACATGCTCTTCAATTAAAGACCCCTTTGTTTACAAGGTCAGTAGAGGTTTTATGAACCTATTAAAAGTTTGATCACCTTCCCCATAGTGCAAAATCTACATAGAGGAAAGACTGAAGAGAACAGGGCAGTTCTGGAGAAAGAACCTGACTTGGACATTTGACCCACATAGGATGACCCCAGGAAGCAATCCTTGATTGAACATCCTTGTGAAAAGTAGGCACTCTCTTTAGATCTTCATCCTCATGCACAATAACAAATGCTCCAAAAGCTATGCCCTCCCAGTATATTTGCTGTTACTTTTCTACTTTTTAACTTCTGATTCATCTCAAACCATCAGATTCTCATATCTAACACGTTCTTTTCAGCTCAGCTTTTCTATGGTCTTGGGTCTTTTTTAGCTCATTCACTTCTTCCTTTTTTTTTTTTCTTTTCTTTTTGGCACTGGGGATTGAACCAGGGATGCTTTACCACTGAGCTACATCTGTGGTCCTTTTTATTTTTTATTTTTAAGTCAGGATCTTCCTAAGTTGCTTAGGGTCTTATTAAATTTCTGAGGCTGGCTTTGAACTTGTGATCTTCTGCCTCATCCTCATGAGCTGCTGGGATTTACGGGTATGAGCCATTGCACCCAGCTTATATAGTTCAATCATTTCTATTTTTTTTGTAATGTTGGGGATTGACCCCAGGGACTTGTGCGTGCTAAGCATGCTCTCCAACACAGAGAAAAACCCTTAACCCCTTTAACCCATCTTGATAAGGGCGTTAAGAGAGTCGATCATCCCGCCCCATCTGTTGCTTCTCAGATTTCTCCAGAGATGCTGCACCTCTTTAGTAGACTACTAATGCCAGCATTCCCCAAATCCTGCCTCTCTTTTTCCACTTGGACTGAATGAGGGCCTTTTCCTTCTCCAGTTGTTGCAGCCACCTCTCCTCTCCACGACAAGGTTGTGTCGTCAGTGCTTGCCATTTCCTGGGGAATGAAGCTCCTCACCACCACAGCACTCCTGCCATGATGTCAGTACAATGACCAGATACCACAGTTGGTCATGGGGTAGGTAGTGTTCATTCCAAATGCTCCAAATGCTAGCCCATCCATTTTCTTTCCTGGTCAAGCTAAGCTACAGCAGATAAAATGTATTAGTCACTTGTTAAATATTTCTTGACTCTCATATGCCTCTATCAGAGACCTGTAGTCACAGAAACACTCACACATGAGCCAAGAAGACAAAATGATAAGGCAACTACCATACTCTCATCTCCTTCCATCCACTTCCTGTTTACTGCTTAGGACTTGATCAACCCGTATCTGCTACTGCCTGGGGCACATCAGAGTCACCCCAAACCCTGTTAGATGACTATTTTGAAAGAGTTGCTTCTGCTTAGGCCTGGGGACAAATTTAGGACCATCAAGTGCCAGGGTTTTCCTGCTCCAAGGAATTAGGAAGGGAAAATCTCCCTGGATAGGAAATATGCACACAAGGAGTCTCTTAACACTGTAAAGCCCATAGGGAGGGAATAATCACTGAAGAGAACTGTAATCCCTGAAACTGCCTGAACCTCATACAAGGGCCACGTTCAGGGGCCACATCGGGGATAGTCGGAGCCATGGCTGGATCTGCTACCCGAATTCAGGGGTGGATACAGGGGAACGGTTGAGCAGAAGTGGAAAGGAAATGTGAGTCTCCAGTGAGAAGGGCTCAGGGTATGAGAAGAGAGGAGGAATAAACTCTCAAGGTCATCTCAAAGGAGAACAGCTACCAAAGGCCTAGCGTTGGGTGGGTTGGGGTCCAACCATGTACCTTGGTCAAGTCCCTTATTCCCTTGCAGGAGAGATGGAAATCATTTCAAGGAGAGGATCTCAGCACTGACCACAGGCTGCTCGGTCAAGCAATGACAGCAGAGAGGTTGAAAAATTCCCTTGGTGGGTGGCTTCCCTGTTTAGAGAGAGACAGGAGTACAGATCCTGGCTGGCAGGGTTTGCTCTGAACTCTACACCCACCATTTCCCAGAGTTTCTGCTCACGATGGTGGAAAATAATAACCAAAGATACAAGAGGAGGAGGCTGTGTTATTTATACTCTCATCGTCCACCTCCAGCTTTCTAGACAGCAACATCAATGCTTCCCACCCAGCAATGAAGATTTATGAATGGCCATTTATCTGCAGGAGTAAATGTAATTTCACAAGGATTGTATCTGATGCAGCTTTGTTTCTGGGTTCCATGACTTTTCTGGAAGGACCAGGACCAGTTAAATGCATCATGTAGGGAGAGCCACTTAGAAGAGACCCTGTTGAATGCTCTTCATGAAAAGGGACCTGGAGGTGCATGGCACAAAGACTTCCTTAGGAAGTCAGGCCTTCACTGATGCTTGCCTGAAAGACTCACCATTCTCTACATGTGAATGAGATTTCTGGTTGTCATGGTTACAGTTAACAGTAATTCAATTCAACATAATGACATCTATATACATCAATGGTGACATCAGATTTGACCCTTTTGTGTGTGAAACAGGCAGTGATGCCTGTCTTTAGAGGTCCTATCAGGGCTCTCTGGAGCTCCATACACTCATTTCATTCATAGTTATTGGAATATACTATGTGACAGGTATTATGCTGGACCAGAGGCACTGTAATAAATAACTCAATGACTGTCTTTAAGGAACTTAGACCCAGAGGCACTTTAATAAATAACTCAGTGACTGCCTTTAAAGAACTTAGAATCGGGATGTAAAAAGCAAGACCAAGCAGGGTAATGGTGTCCTGTAATGGAAGACACCACGGAGGCCCACTCCAAAAAGATAATGCTGTTCAAGCTAGCAGGTCTGGCTTGCTTGAGTTACAGAAAAAGGAACACATTCCTTTCCTGTAGTGTTTTAAGAAATTACTGTGTCAGTGACTTTAAACAACACAATTTATAGATTAGGATTCTGACAAGGGTCTCAAAGGTGTTGATGGTCCTGTGTTCCTTTTTGGAGTCTTCAGGGAAAAAATAACAAATCCTAGCTTCTAGAGGCAGCCCTTATTCCTTGACTCATTCCATGGCCCCTTCTTCCAACTTCATGCCCAGCTATGTTGCTTCTCTTTGATCATTTTTCTATTTTTTAAGAGCCCCCATGATTAGATTGAGCTTACCAGATAAATCAGGCTAATCTCAGGGTTTCTGGGCCCTGAATCTAATTACATCCACATAATAAAGTATTGCATTCACAGGTTCTAGGAATTAGGACACAGACATCTTTGGGGGCCGTTATTCTCCTACCACACCGAGGAAAAACATCATTGTAGTCACCCTACCTATTTCTTCTTATTTTTGCTTGTTTTGCATATTGCTTTTAGTTTTTGTTTTTCCAATCATTACTCTTTTGTAGATGCTGTTTGATATCAAAAGACTGTGGTGGTAGATACAAGATACACTGGGCAAAGAAAGCTGAGGGAGGCAAGGTTGTTTCAAAATGTCCTAGTGGAATATGGAGTTTGGAAGAGATGGCTTCATTTTATATTTATATTTCAAGGAAATTTAAAAAAAAAGTTTCTCCAATACCTACTACAGAAGATAAAGCTCAACCAAATGCTCTTGGCCAGAGGAGCTAAACAGAAGAAAAATGGACCTTGTGTTATATGTGACTGGGAGCAGGGCCAGGGTGGGTTAAGGACACTTCCCTGGGGGGTTATATTAAACTCTTTCAAAAGCAGAGTAATGCTAGAATAAAAAACTTTGGCCTAGTCTCCTCACCTCCAGTCTCTCCCCAGCCTAACCTGTTTTCCATTTTTCCCCACCCAGTGGTGGTTTCCTTGGAAAATCCTTGTTCGGAAGTATCTTGTGCAGCTCCTTGGTGGGTATTTGCAATACCTGCCATAGGACAGATTCTCAATAAACGTTTGCTGAATGAATCAGACCAGTCGACGGACTGCTCAGAAACCTGTCATGGCTCCCTCTTACCCACCAAGTAAAATTCAGTTGCTCCCAATGTACCCCATCCACTTCAAACAGCCCATTTCTCTCATGTCCAAATCTTCTCTTTTTCAAGACTAGATTGGTTTTCTAGGACTGTGATAACAAAAGTCCATGGTTTGGGTGACTTAGACAATAGGAATTTAATTTCTGGAGCCTAGAAGACAGAAAGGAAGGTGCTGGCAGGGTGAGTTCTCCTAAGGTCCCTCACCAAGGCTTTCAAATGGCTGTCTGCTTCCTAGGACTTCACTCGGTCTCCTCTTGTTTCATCTGTGTCCAAATTTCCTCTTTTTATAAGGACAGCAGTAGTATCGGATGAGGGTCACCTTAATAACCTCATGCTACCTTAATTAGTTCTTGAAGGCCTTATCTTGAAGACCACATTTCTAGGTGCTGAGGATTAATACTTCAGCTTGTGAATTATGGGTTCAGCCCATAACATGGGCCTGACCCGCTACTGTGTGAAACTGTGATTTCTGCACTTTCCTTATCTTCTTCCTTCCCATCTTCTCTCCGTCTCACACAGCACAACATACACACGCGGACACACACACACACACACACACCCCAAATCATTTCTAGCCTGTGAATGACCATAGAATAGCTATATTTTTTGTTGAACTTACCACTTTTTACCTTGAATGATGAAAGTTGACATCCCTAATCCTAAATACTCAACAAGTAAAGTTTATGCAAATATCCCACAATCTGAAAAGCTCTGAAATCTGAAACGAAGCATTTGGGATAAAGGATACTCAATGTGTATTACCTTGTACTAACTTTACCTTGTTTGATATTATGTGTTACTGTTTTATTTCCTTAGCTAAGGTGGAAGCTCATCCTGGGCAGACTGCATCTCTAACTAAACTCTGTCTCTCTCATGTGGCATGATAGTGTCTGGAATATAACAGATGCTCACTGAATATCTGATGAATGAATAGGGAAGATGTAAGATCACTGTGAAGTGATCATTTCAACATGAGATGAATTGAATACATGATAGACACATTTATTTCTTGCTTAAAAGATGGTTCTTAGAGGGCAAGGAACCAGAATCACGTACAAGTTTGTGGTTCTGCCAGGTGCGGTAGTACACATCTGTAATCCCAATGACTCGGGAGGCTGAGGCAGGGGGATGGTGAGTTCAAAGCCAGCCTCAGCAACCTAGTGAGGCCCTAAGCAATTTGGCAAGACCTTGTCTCAAAATAAAAAATAAAAGGGCCTGGGTGTGTGGCTCGGTGGTTATGTGTCCCTGGGCTCAACCCCCTGTACCAAAAAAATAAATAAATAAAAATAAGATAAAATAAATGTCTTCTGACAAGACTAATGATGTATACCAGATAATCTGACTGGTCCCATCGCAGCAAAATCCAGTGGTACGGCTGAGAGGTGAAAGGCGTATGTAGCATTGTTGAGCGTATCAGTTCTGGAGGGGGACTGCCTGGGTTTGACCTTGAACTTACATAGCCTCTTGGTGCCTCTGTTTCATCACCTGTCAGTTGAGGACAATAAACATCCACCTTATAGGGGGTCGCAGCACTTAGAATAGTGCCGGATGCAGAGGAAGCACAGGCCTGGGGTTTTTATTATCACAGTGATTTCATGTTTTAAAGTGCCACCCTTCTCCCACTCACTTCTGCCCCTTAAATGGGGTCATTATATTTCACTGCAAAAATACGAAAGTTCTTTGGAAACATGACACTTCCAGCTGAGGATCTGCAATTAGCACTGGGTGTAATTCTCCTTTATGTGTTTCTGGACATTGTGCAGAGGGGGAAGCAAGAGGAACGTGTTCACCTAGTGGTTGGGCCTTTGTGAAATGTGACAGCCAGGACCCTAATTATTCTTAGAAATGTCAGAACTCACTGGACACAATTAGGCTTGACAGTTCAAGGGCTAATTAACTCCAAACCCTGCTTCTTGGGTTGCCTCATTTGCAATTCTTGGTCACTTATTAAGCCTTTTTAAAAATTCTTTTTCCATTTTTGTAGCAGGTGAGAATGCTACATGCAGTAGATCTGTGTAGGGAGGGGGCGCCTCGGCCTGACCTCAGGGCTCTTCGGTGGGTGCAGGTGAGGTGTTGGCGGCCAGGGGTGTCCCTGTGCAGAGCTGGTCTTGAGATGCAGAGGGCAGCTGCAGTGTGCACAGGACTCCAGGAGAAAGTGACCCCAGCCACAGCAAGTGCTGATTCTTCCACCTCGGGAAGGCTGGCTTTCCCCTTCTCCTCCGTCTCCAGTGAAAGAATTCTCTCCGGGCTCCCTAACCTCATTAAATACAAAACAAAAAATGCACCAACTGAAATAAGCCAGATGCAAAGAGATGTATACTGTAGGATTCCATTTATATGAAATGTCAAGGATAGGAAATTCATAGAGACAGTGAGTAGATTCGAGGTTTCTAGAGCTGAGGGGAGGGAGGAATGGGGAGTCTTTGCTTAACAGGCGCTGAGTTTTCATTCGGAGTGATGTGATAGAAATTCAACATTGAATTCAGTGAATACCATGAAACTGTCCATCTGAAGGGGTTAAAAAGCACATTTTATCACATATATTTTAGAATGGTTGTTATTTATTTACTTATTTATTTATTTATTTATTTTGCAGTCCCTGGGGATTAAACTCAGAGCTTGATATGCTAGGCAAGTACTCTACCATTGAACTATATCCCCAACCCAACTCCCCGCCCCCATTTTGTTTTGTTTTGAACAGGGTCTCCCTAAGTTGCGTAAGTTGGCCTTGAACTTGCAATTCACCTGCATCAGTCTCCCAAGTAGCTAGAATTACAGGCATGCACCATCACACCAGGCTAGCATGACTTTTCTTTTCTTTCTTTCTTTTTTTTTTTTTAAAGAGAGAAGGACAATGAGAAAGAGAAGAAAAGACAGAATCAAATTTTACTTAGTTTTTCACGTGGCTTTCGTTTCTCTGACACTTTGTCGTGTACGTGGTGCTGGGGTTCAAACCCACGGCCTTGCGCATGCCAGGCAAAGCACCTGAACAGCCAAGCCACTGCTCCAGCCCTAGCATGACTTTTTAAATGCTATGGTTTGAATATGTCCCCTCCAAAATTCAGCTGTTGTCAATGGGATGGTATAAAGAGGTAGGACCTTTAATATGTGGTTAGGTCCTGAGGTCTCATCCCACATGAATGGGATTAAGGCCCTAATAAAAGAGGCTTCCACAGTATTCAGGTGCTTGTCCTTCTGCTTTCAGCCCTGTGAGACACAGCATTCCGGAGGGCACGGCCTCAGGGCGCCATCTGGGAGTGGAGAGCAGCCCTCACCAGACCAGGAGACCTGAGGGTACTTTGATGTTAGAGTTCCCATCCTCCAGAACTGTGAGAAATAAATTACCCACTTCTCAGGCATTCTGTCATAGCAAAGCAAATGGGCTAAAACAAAACAGGAAAACGTCCTTGCCCTCACCTCCAGCACCAACTGTGGGACTGTCCCCATCAGACTCCAGCTGTACCCAGTGAAGAGGAGCTGGCAGGAGGCAGGGCGGACTGCCTGGCCTGCTTGCCTTTGCACATGCTGGCCTCCAGGGAGCGAAGTGTCCTCTTCTGTTTCTCCCTCTGGCACATTCCTGTTGTCACAAGTCAAGTGTTCCGTTCTCTGAAAAGTCTTCCTGACCCCCTTTCCCCTACCTTTCCAGAAAGAGTTGGTTATTTCTTCCTTTGCATCTTTTTGTAAACCATGCCACTATAACAGTTAACCAAATGCTATTGTGATTTATTTTCCCTTTCTAAATAGTGAGCTGCAATACAGAGTAAAATGCATTCTTTTTAGTGCACATTTCTGCGGTAAACACAGTTAATAGCATATCTAGTGCCAACACCACATTTTCATAACTCCCCTGAATCCCTCAGGCCTCCCTATAGTCAGTCCCTCCCTGAGTCCCTCACAATCACTAGCCTCCTTTTGGTCTCCAGTTTTCCAGAATGTCATATAAATGAAGCTGTGCAATGTGCACCACAATCTGTTGTCACTAGGCTTTGCTTGCGCATCTGTCTCTTGCTCTGAATGTGAGCTCCTAATATCAGGGGCTTTGTGCACTGGTCTTTCCCAGCACCAAGCAGGATGTGTGGTCCACTGTGGGTCTGATGACAGAATGGCAGTGTGGAAGCATAGTGTTAGAGACTGTCTTCTACAAGAAACAATCCCAGCCTGGTGTGCTCACCTTAGGGGTAAGTAGAGGTTCCAGGCAGGAACAAAACAAGCCTTAAGCAAGACAGTCCTGACCAGACAGGGCAGAGCAGGGTCAAGTCCCCCAGCCCTTCCTCCCAGGTGACTGACAGCAGAATGCAGCAAGACAACTACTTTGTGGCTGCCTGGAGCCAGATGCCTCCGTCCTGCCAGCATTGGTCACCCTCAAGTCAGCCCCAGAAGGCCACACCCATGGGCAGTGCCTCAAGACTGGGCATTCTGGGCCCCACCCAGGGCACTTCCTGTTGCTGGGCACCTCTGGGACTCCAAGTCAGCCAGCCAGGAGCAGCCCAGAGGGTTCCAACTCACCTCACCACATTCACCATGAACTGCCTTGGAGAGCAGAGAGAAGTAGCATTGGAGTAGGAAGGAGTCCCAGAACTACCTGACCTCTGCCCTGCTTCAGCCTCTCCCACTTCCATCTGCTGCCCTCCTACCCGCACCCATCCAGTCACGTGTACTTGGAGGATCCTTCCCTTGCTCTGATACCACCCTGAATTCAAGGAAATGAGAGTTGTCACATAACCAGTGGAGTTATTATTTCCTACTCCGGTTTTCTGCTTTAGCCTTCCCAGAGTACCCCAGGGAGGTCCTCACCCCCACCTTCCATCCCATAGTTTTGGTTCAATTGGAGCAAAAGTCCTGCATGCTTATTATTTCTTTCCTCCCATGCTTTATTAAATCTTTAATTAGTCCTTCAACAGGAGCTCCTTGAAGGCCAGGGGCATCCCCAGGCCCTGGGATTGTGTGTGAGCACCATCTATTATTAAAGAGAAATCATGACAGAGTAAGTAAAGGCCATGCGGTAAACACTACAGAAATATCTCTTAAATAAACAGATTTAGTAGCTTCTCAACAAGTGCAGACTATGGGAGCTGCGTACTTCTCTCTCAGCCCTTGCTTTGGAATGATCCCTGCTTTTCTTCCACATCCTGGTGCAGAGATAAGAAGGAACCATCACCCCTAAGGGTGCCAGTGATTTTGAATCAATGATTCAATGGTCAAGGAGAGTTGAAACAGAAGGTTAGAACAACATCTGCAGAGCATGGCATGGATGCCAATTCTGTCTATTATGTAACCATTAAATTTTTTTTCCTATGGAAGTGAAATTTTAAAAAAATAGCAATTTCTTTTTTTCTTTCTTTATAGTTATACATGACACTAGAATATATGATGACAATTATAAAAGCATGGAATATAATTTGTTCTAATTTAGTCCTGCATATTTCTCTTCCCTTCTTCCCACCCCCTGTTCCCTTCCCTCTACTCTGTTGCTCTTTCTGCTATTTACTTACAGTTTTTTTTTAAATTAGTGTCTTGTGGATGTACATGATGGTGAGATTCACTGTGGTATATTCATATATGTACCTAGGAAATTTAGGTCAGATTCATTCCATTGACTTTCCTTATCCCATCCTCCCTCACTTCCCTTCATTTCCTTTGTCTACTCCTGTGATCTTTCTTCTATTCATTTTTTATACCCCCTTTATTTTGGATTAGCTTCTGCATATCACAGCAAACACTCAGTCTTTGACTTTTGGAGACTGACTTATTTCACTCAGGATAATAACCTCCAGTTCCATCCATTTACCAGCAAATGCCATAAAGACATTCTTCTTTATGGCTGAGTAATACTCCATTGTGTATATATACCACATTTTCTTTATCCATTCATCTTTTGAGAAGCACCAAGTTTGGCTCCATAGCTTAGCTATTATGAATTGTGCTTCTGTAGACATTGATGTGACTGCATCACTGTAGTATGCTGATTCTAAAGCCTTTGGATATATACCGAAGGGTAGGATAGCTGGTTCCATTCCTAGTTTTCTGAGGAATCTCCTTGCTGCTTTCCAGAGTGGGTGTGCCAATTTGCAATCCCACCAACAATGTATGAGTGTACACTTTTACCCACATCCTCACCAGCATTTGATACTTGAATTCTTGATAATCACCGTTTTGATTGGACCGAAATCAAATCTCAGTGCAGTTTTAATTTGCATTTCTCTAATGCTACAGATTTTGAACATTTTTTCATGTATTTGTTGACCACTTATATTTCTTCTTTTTTGAAGTGTCTGTTTAGTTCTCTTGCCCATTTATTGATTGCGTTATTTGGGGAGTTTTGTTTGTTCTTTAGGTATTCAGTTTTGGGGGTTCTTTGTATATCCTGAATTAAAAAATAACAATTCTTATCATGGGTCAGAAGACCAAGAATACATTTCAGACTTTTCATGTTTGAAATGACATTTCTTTTTCAATTTTTGTCTCTTGCATTATCAACCCAACAGGTGTGCGTTCACTTTTTCTTTCAACTCTCAGCTCTGATTAGTCCATAGAAATAAAGGGGGTGAGTCACCTGTGGAGTCCTGTGGGTGTTCTGGGTTTGCTCTTCAGAGAGGTCCTGCTCACACAGGTAGCTTGATGGCCAATGGAACCCAGTCCCTTTCTGGTAAAGAGTAACTGACCCTTGACCCCTTCTCTGGACCACACTTGTAGGCACAGCCCATGGTGATGCATTGTACCCATTAGATTCAATTTATTGGTCCCACAAGTCTGTGCCAGGCGTCAGAACATAAAGCCTAGTCAGCACACTGAAAGCTTCGTAGAGGGAGAAAAGGTGTCTATGGTAGTAACTTGAGCTGGAGGACACAGGTGGAAGTTGCCATCAGAGGCTCCACACCTGGGAGCTTTATGGCCTCTCTAGAGCTGGGAACCATCATCACACCCGGTGGCAAGCACCTGTGGTGTGACACAAAGGACATGTGTCCTGCAAAGGACCCTCCAGGCCCACCAGCCTGAAGTTCCCACCACCAGTCCCTGAGAATCAGGAAAGTACCCAGGCTGCAAAGCAAACTCAGCTGGAACCCAGGGTCCACTCTGGAAAAGCTGTGAGATTTGCAAGAAATTCCTTGACCTGTCTGACTTTTTCTTACCTGAGACATGGGTCAAAGACACATAAAAAGCATGATTCCTATCTCTCCCCTTTCCCACCACCAAAGAATGAAAGCCCTGCCAACCACACTAACGTTCCCTGGGATGGCAGCACAGAACACCGCTCTCAGGCCGGATGGCATGGGGAACCAGCAGAGGCCCAGAGTATGCAGCCCCGCAGGAGTCGATGATACCGTTTGGAGATGACCAAAGGATGGCCCAGCAGGGATGGGGGTACTTACAGGGCTCACTAAAACAGAGGGAGGGGGATAAAATAAGCGGGATATTCGACATAAACCGGGTGTCCCAGCACTCTTTGACCTATAGCTAGACCACATGCGCAGTCCAACTTTAGTTCCTGAAGCAAGACCCCATGCAATGCCCCTCATTTATAACACAGAGTTCTCATCTCCTCATTAGCCCTACACCTGCCTGACACAGGACTTTGATCTCTTCTCTCATCCTTTTTTGAGACTGTCACACTAAAATGATCTCAGCCAGACAACCTGGAGTTCACAGAGGGCACATTTGTGGCAGACAGGGGGAAAAAAGGGCCCTATAACAACACACAAATGGAAATCTATGAAGGTGATCATTCATCAGGCCTGGGAGTTGAACCTGAGAGGCCATCTGCATCTGTCTTCCATCGGGATGCTGCCCTGTAGCAGGGGGTCGCCTCAGCAGGTGCCTTCTCCACGCTGCATGGGAGAAGACATTATCTGGTGATAAAGCAGGAGGTGGCAGCATGTGGAGGGGACTCTGAGGGACACCGTGGTGAGGGGGATAACTCTGAGTTCAGGATCACAGCAGCCTCTGCTCTGCTCATTTCTCCATGGTGGGCCAAGTGCACATTTTCACTGTTCCTGAGCATTCTTTGCTCTGTGCTTTTGGCTGCTTAACGTTTGAATGCCAGGCCAACTGTTTAAATGCATGTATACTCCCAGCAACGTTCTGTGGGAGCGTTCGTTCCACTGAGGTGGGACTTGGAACCCCACCACCACCATCACCAAAGTCCAGGTGACTCCAC
Organism: Aplodontia rufa; assembly: GCA_004027875.1. NCBI lineage: Eukaryota > Metazoa > Chordata > Mammalia > Rodentia > Aplodontiidae > Aplodontia > Aplodontia rufa. The sequence continues at coordinate 79,904 of PVKS010001283.1, forward strand.
CATCCGCAGGGTGGAACCCTGGGGGGCATGGTGTCACTTGGATTAGCCCCAAACTCAAGGCTTGATCAGAAAATACAGACTTTCTTTCTGCTTATAACAAATACATAAACAAAGCACTTTCATCCTAAAAAAGAAAAAAGAAAGAAAGAAAAGGAAAAAAAGATCTGTTCATGATAAGCCAAATAAATGCGTGATTGATTGTCTGTCTCCATAACCCAATCGCACACATCCGGTTGCAAGCAAGCATTTGGACCAGTTGCCAGTTTTCTTTTTTTTTTTTTTTTCTCATTTAACAAGTCTGGTGGGCTCCGAGGTAGCACCAATCAGAAGTTAATTTCCCTAGGGAAATTTTCTTCCGGTTGTGCATATTGAGCTTGAAGCCTTTAAGCGTATGCAGATTCTGAGAATTTATGTTTTTTCACCTGAAGTCATTTTTTTTTTGTTTTGTTTGACTCTGACAGTTCATAGCGTTTATTACATTAGCTTGAGGAAATTGCCCTCTGCTTTCTATACTTTGCGTCCTCGGTCATTTTTGGCATAACGAAGGCTGTGACATTCTCACTGCTTCTGACCACTCTGGAAGTGAGCGATGGCAGTTCCCAAGGCTGTCATTGTCCGCAGCCCAGATGTGAGAAGGCAAGAAGTTGCTTTCAAGGGTTCCTGTGAAATTCAGGCTACTGAGGCTCATCCAGCGCTGTCTACAGTAAAGCTTTTCCTTTCAGGGACAACTGCTATTCTCAGGACAAATCACCATCGGAAGCTAATTACTAAGCATCTCCCGTCACTCCAAGGCATGCTTATGTTCAACAGATAACAAGTAACTAGTAAGAGACAGGGGAGGCAGTGCGCTAGTCTACATTCTGCATATCAAGCGTAAATCAGTGAAGCATCTTTAAATAACCAAAAAAATTAAGAACTCCAGATGCAAAAGTAGACTAGGTCAGCATAAGCCTCTAGAGTCATTTAGCTATCCGTCTAGTGCAAGGTCAAACGGTAGGATAAACGTAAATCTACTCCACTTGGACTGCCATGGGAATTCACCTCCTATTTTTCACGCAATTTGATTTGGGTTGTGCCACTGCCCAGGGAAACGGGAATATATGAGTAATTTGTTGGGAGCAGTAACCAGTCCAATGGGGGATTAAGGTCTAGGTGTGAGAGCAATCGGTTTAAGTTAGAAAGAACCAAATGAAGATAGATGGGGGCACCTGGTAAAATTCAGTTTATGTACAGTTTTCAATAGGTAAGTTTTTATTTTCTTCTTCATTCTCACAGTGCTAATAGCCTTGCTTCAGTGTTAGTTTAAAGACCTGGAGAGGCAGCAGGAAGCAATGGGGAAGGTTCTGGCTGAGGAGTCCTAGTGTGGATGCTCATCCGGATCAGCTGTCCCAAGTTGGGCAGCCACAGGGAAGTTGCCCATGTTCATGATTCTAAGTGATCATCACATGTTTAACAATCAACATTGCAGATGAGTGCTCTCCAAGTATTTGTTGGAAGATTTTAGAAAACAGTTGTTGGAGATGAATTGTGTCACCCTGAAAGATATGTTCAAGTCCTAACCATGAGAACCTCTAAGTATTACTTATATGGAAATAGCATCTTTTTTTTCTTTCTTAAGAGTCATTTGTTTTCATCTGGTTTTTATTTTTCCTTTGTTTATTTGTGTACATGATTGAACCCAGGACCTAGTGCATGCCAAGCAAGCACTCTACCACTGAGCCATGTCTTCAGCCTCAGAAATGGATCTTTGAAGATTGTCACTGAGGTGAGATGAGATCTACTGGATTAGAGTGGACCCTAATCCAATGACTAGTGTCCTTATAAGAAGAGAGAAAATTGGACACAGATGAAAAAGAGAACATCATGTGACACAGGAGGCAGAGAAGACAGAGATTAGAATGATATGTTATAAGTCAAGGAACACCAAGGAATGCTGGGTAACTACCAGAAGCTAAAAGAGATATGGAAGGCATTGGCCAAAAAATAAAATAAAATTAAATTAAAAAAATCCAATCCTAAATCCCTGTCAAAGAGAATCCCTGTTCCAAAGAAATCACATGTGGATCGTGGACTTTTAGACTCCAGAAATACCAGATGATAAATTCTTTCTCTTTTTTTTTTGGAGGAAAAGTTTATTTGGGAGTTCACATTTTCAGACAGCAGGTTCATTTTTCAGGTGAGGCAGAACAACATGGCAGAAGAGTGTGCTGGAGGAAAGTGGCTCAGGTCATTGCAATCAGGAAGCAGAGAGTCTTCACAAAATACAGACCCCTAAAGGCACGGCCCGGTGACCCACCTCCTCCAGCCACACCCTATCTGCCTTGAGTTACCACCCAGTTAATCCCCATCAGGGGATTGGTTCACTGATTGGGCTAAGGCTCTCACAAGCCAATCATTTCACCTCTAAACCTTCAGATGATAAATTCTGTGATTTAAAGCCATTATGGTTTAGATCTGGAATGTCCCCCCAAGTCTCATGTGTTCAGAAGTGGGGTTTTCAGGAAGTAACTGGATCACGAGGGCTCTGGGCTCTTCAGAGGAATAATCCATTGGTGGCTGAATGGACTGCCAGGAGGTAGGACCTAGCTGAAGGAAGTAGGTTACTTCGGGAGTACCCTAGAAGGGTACTTCTCTGAAGTCAGCCTACCATGAACCACTGAAATCGTGAACTTAAATATATCTTTCTTCCTTCCCATTGTTTAGGTCAAATATCTTTGGTTATTGGAATGAAAAGTGGAGTAACACAAGAGCCATCCAATTTGCAGTACTTTGTCATGGTGGCCCCAGCTAACTAAGACAGCAATCATCTCACACACAGGCCAACAAAACCAGAACGAGACTTATTAGATCCTTCACAAGGAAACACGTTTTGGTCTCAATGATGGCTACGTTATTTTGATAAGAATACCATCTTTGCAAATCTTTACTGGGAGTTTTGGGGATGCAAATTGATTCATGCTTGTGCCAATCAGTTTTTCTTTGCTGTGATCAAAATACCTAACAAAAACAATTTAGAGGAGGAAAAGTTTACTTGGGGTTCACAGTTTCAGAGGTTCAGTCTAAGGTCAGCCAACTCCACTGCTCTGTGCCTAAGGTAAGGCAGAACATCATGGCAGAAGGGCATGGTGGAGGAACGCTGCTCAGCTCATGGCAACCAGGAACAGAGAAAGAGAAAGGAAGAGAGAGCATACACATGTACCAGAAACCAGGAACAAGACAAATCCCCAATGACCTACTTCCTCCAGCCAACTCTACCTGCCTACAGTCACCACCCAGTAGTCCATTCAAATTATTAATCCATCAAATAGATTAATACACTGATGAGGTTGCAGATATATAATCTAATTAGTGCCTAACAGCCCCACCTCTGAACCTTGCAATATTGGATATTTTCCGAGAACATTGCACATCCAACTATAACAATGCTCTTAGAGTAAGCACACAGGGGCATGTACCCAGATGTGTTCATCCACTAAGCTATATCTTATTTTTTAAAAAAAGATAGTTGTGGTTCTTTAGCATTAGGAAGTAAATTCAGCATTTCCTACCTTTTCTACAGAAAGGTGACCCACTCTCACATCTTCAACATCACATTAAGAGCAATGGTACAGTGTCAGGCATCCTGTAAGGTTGCTGGCCACTCTCCACCAGTGCAACACGCTATCAGAGACGTCTGTTTGCCAGCTCTTGGTGATGAAGTAATTTGTCCGTCACAGTGCTGGGCCACCACTCTATTCAAAGGCAATTTGAGGAAGAGTGATCATCTGTGTGCAGAAGGCCAAGTTAAGACACATTCAGATCCCTGGAAATTATGCACCTCTACACAAATGAGAGGACGCCCCCACCTTGGAGGTGACAATTGACATCTAATGACAATTTGGTGATGGCAAAAATGAAGACTAACCAAACGTGGTAACTGGGTCCTCAGAGTTGATCTTACTTTAGGCCAAATTATCTGACTTTAGATTTTTTTTAACCAATTGGTCTGATTTTCACAGTCATGTTGTCATGCTTTCATGGGCTCATTGGAGCAACCTTGTAGCTAAGCTCCTAAACACAATTCTTTGCGGCCTTCAAAACTTTCTTTTTGTTCTTGTATTTGTGTTCCAGCCTAGAACGATCTAAATAAGAAGAATCAAAGAAACTTTTAAAAATGATACTGAGTACTAATTATCACTGTACATATATATATGTACCCACACATACGTACAGTAAATACAGATTTTCTTTAAATGTCCTATAAATGAAAATAGAAGAATATAAAATCAGCTTAGGATTCTAAGTAACCACTGTTTAAATCAGCTTTCTTAAATGGAAAATAGTCAAATCTACTTTGTAACATCAGTTTTTGAATAAGAGAATTTCTGGCAATTTCACAGCTGAGAACTTTCTGTGCCCTAGAATTAACAAGATAGTAAACTACTCTTTGCAAGTCAGTTGGCCCAGCAGAATGGAAAAGATGGTCTTTAAACTGAAAGCCAGGAAGCCATCCTTTCCTATAGATGTGGTTTGCAGAAGATACAGATATATAGAATCATCATATGTATAAAATAAACAGAAGTCTCAAGCATGGAGTCTGAACAGAAAAACAAATAAACACAATGTCAATGTCAGCAGAAATGTTGTTACTTCCCATGCTGGGGATCAAACCCAGGGCCTCTTGCATCCTAGGCAAGTGCTCTGCCCCTGAGGTTCTCTCCCAGCCCTAGGGTGGTTATTTTTAGGGTTATAAGAAGATGAATGATTTCTCCTAATTTTTTTTGTTCTCCTGTACTGTCTATAGCAAATGTATTTCTATCGTATTGGTAAAATATGATTAATTGTTAAAAGAATCTAAGAGTAAACCTGATGCTATGAAACATGTCTGCAGACAGCTGGGAAGCAACCACGGTCGACAGAACCTGCTGTTACACTGATATCAAGGATGAGGAGTGGTCCAATTTGGTTGAAAAATACTCCCACCAAGGCCAAAAGACAGGCCAGCAGCAGCCGGCTCTCCAGGTGAAGTCCCAGCTGGCCAATGGCCGAAGACCAGCCTTCTCAAGGCTGAAGTCTCGTGGAGTCCAAGCTGGCACCATTTTTGGAGCGTCAAGCTCATTTTGTCTTTAATCTCAGTCTGCTTTGATGTGTTCAAATGAAATGCTGAGAATTTTTAGAGCAGAGAAAGCAATGAAGAGTCTGGCTCCCCAATCTGTCCATCTGGATAGACACACTTTGAATCCAGAGAACTTCTGGCACCTTCACAGTTGAGAACTTCATGTGCCCTGGAATCAACAAGGGAGACTAAACTATTTATCATAGGATATTTGGCCTGGCAGGATGAACAAAAAAGACTGACTTTAAATGGGGAAAAAAATAGTCATTCTTTACTATAAAAAGTGTGTGTTGCCGTGGATATACTTATTGGGCAAAAAGATTAGCCCTCAAGGTATTAAAGAGAGTGCTAGAAGGACTGTGATCCACTCACTCATGCGTGTATACATCCATTCATTCATACAACTAATCAGTAACACCAGTGGAGTGCCCGTGTATACAATAGTTCTTAAAGCAGAGATTCTCAAAGTCTGGGCCCAGGACCAACAGCAAAACCAGCTCCTGAAAATTTGTAGAAATGCACAGATTCCCAGACTCAAACCCAGACCTTTTGAACTGAAGGTCTCTGAGGTTGGAGTCCAGCAATCTGTGTTCTACCCAACCCTCCAGATGGGTCCCACGGCTCTGGTGCATGGGTGCATTATGTGAGGTGGGGTGGACTTGCTGACAAGTTTTTCAACTAACAAATACAGTGGAGAAGGAGTTCATTGTTCAAGAGAGGCAGAGTGCAAGACAACTTCTGATTCTGTGGGTAGGGCTCTCCAGATGCTGTGTCTTTGCCCTGAATGCCCGATTCTGTGGCAGCTGTAGTGTCTATTTCTGTAAGATCCAGTAATATTACTCTCTTAGGATGCCAGAAAATATGCTGTCTTCTCCATCCGGTATCATATTGATTTGAAGACTCCTTCTCAATTGGCTTCTGGAAAGAAGTAAAAGGACCCAAATGAAAAATATCTCTACTTTCTTGCTGATGTTCCCTGATCAGAATGTCTTTATTTGTGCTCTTATGAAATGGCTATAGTCCAGTCCTCATGGCAGAGTGTAAGTTTGCCAAAAGGTATTCTGGGAACCCTTAATGGTTTATCAAAGATGTCACCCGATTAAAAAAAAATAGATGCCATCCAATAGGTAGCTAGAGCTACATAATGTGCTCAGAACAAACACTTCCTACTCACAATGACATCCTCTTATTTTCTCTTCTTTCTTCCTCATTACACCATCCCTAGCGGAAAAAGTAGTAATTCTGCAAACCAGCCCTCCTATCAAGTTTAATAAGCCTGGACACAGCTGTGTGGGATGTCAGGCTGTCTGTGATATGAGCTGCCTCCAGGATCTCAGGGTCAAAAAGACTTGTTCTGCACTAAAATGTGTTGTGTCTCCAGTGTTTTTCGGCTTCTCTGGAAGGAATGTCCAAAAGGGTGTGGCTGAGAGGTTAACCACAGCTATGCAGACGACAGCTGGATGCTTACTTCTTTGCCTCTTAAGGACTTAATTTTGGATCCTGTCCAAAAAGCCATGTTTTGGATAGGGGATATGAAAACAGTCCAATTCAGGTTGTTTTCATTGCCTGTACGGTGGGCATTTTCATAAGTTTCACCTGGAGGATTGAGGTTACGTTTCCAATTACTAATGCACATCTTTATTTAAATTCCATCCCCGGAGAACCTAATACTGACAACTAGTTATGGCCATTGAAAATAAAACAACTACTATCATATATTGAGTGTTTGCAATGTGTGAAAGATTATGCTAATTTGGGTTTTATTACTCCATTTTGCAGTTGTGGAAATGAAAGCTCTGAGGGGTTAAGTAATTTTCTGAAGGTTATATAGCAAGTAATCTGCAAGACTGGGATCTGAATTCAGGTTGGTCCGATTTGACCATGTTAGGGAGTCTCTGATTTGCCTATTATGAAGGGATGAAATTATGGCAATCCATTTGGCTGCAGAACATGATTCTGTTCTCTTTAAATTTGCTTGGGCCAGGGCTCAGACAAAGCAATCTAGACCAAGGACTACATCACAGATTTCTTATCAGCTGAAAGCTGGCAAAATTGGCTGAGGGGTAATTTACCAATAAATGACAGATTCTAGAGCTGGCAGATAGGTTTTGTTTCACTAATTGTGATTATTTATTAATGGGGGCTATATTGAGAAAGATTCTGAAGCCAATTCTGAGCTCAGGGACAAAGACAGCTTTCCACATCTATGGGTCTGTGTCTGCAGATTTGATGAACTATAGATCAAAATATGAAAAAAAATTGCATGTGTACTGAACACATATAGACCTTTCTTTCTTATTATTTCCCAAACAACTCAGTATAATAATCACTTTCATGGCATTTACATTGTATTAGGTATTATAAATAATCTATAAATGATTTAAAGTATCATTTACATGCAAATGATATGCCTTTTTACATAAGGGACTTGGCCATCCATGGATTTTGGTATCCCCAATGGATACCAAGGATGACTCTCCTGATGGGTGAGGAACACGTTTCTTGGACTCAAGGAGCCACTATACCAACTATCCTGTACATTTCATTTCTTTGGTATATTCTGTTGGGTGCTAGGCATCTTAAAACTTAGGCTCAAACCTTGAATCTAGATCATCTAATAATCACTATAGAAAATGTGGAGATGGGTTCAGAGACCGTGGTATTACTTCAGCAGTTCTGGGTACTGTGGGGGCTGATGAGATCAGAAATGGTTGCAGCATGCCTCGTTTAAGGGAAGCCTACTTTTGAAAACTATTTTGAAAAAACTAAGCTTATACATTATAAGATTCTCAATATTACAAAGGATTGTTAGGATGCTTTGAAATAGAAGCGTCAGTTCAACACCTTGTATACGTCTAATGCATGCAAGAGATCTTTATGATGAAGAATAAAGCAGATACGAAGCTAAAATGTTGACATACTATTAAAATGTCCATACAACCTGAAATAGTATTCTAATTCAAAGCAATCCTTATCAAAATTCCAATGATACCTTTCACAGAAATTGAAGAACAATACTAAGATTCATATGGAATCACAAAAGGCCCAGAGTACCCAAAGCAATGGTAAGCAAAAAGAACAAAGCTGGAAGTATCATACTATCTGACTTCAAAATATATTACAAAAAGATACTAGTCCAAATGCTGTGGCACTGGCATAAGGCAGACTGCTCAATCAACAGAAGAGAAACCAGAAAGAAATCTATGCATTTATGGTCAATTAATTGTTCACAAGGCTGCCAAGAACACAATAGGGAAAGGACGGTCTCTTCACTAAGTTATGCTGAGAGAATTGGCTATCCACATGCAAGAGAATTAAACTGGAACTTTATCTCACACTATATATAAAAATCAACTCAAGGTTGGAGTGGTGGCTTAGTGGTTACAGTGCTTGCTTGGCATGTGTGAGGATACAGGTTCAAACCCAAGCACCACGTATGCAACAAAGTGTCAGAGCAATGAAAACTACATAAAAAATTCAACAAAATTTATCCCCCCCCTCTCTCTCTCACTGTCCCTCTCTCTCTTAAAAAAATTAAAAACTTTTTTAAAAAATCAACTCAAAACATGTTACAGACTCAAAAGTAAGACCTGAAAATGTAATGTTACCGGAAAATAGAAGGCTTCATGACATCAGTCTGAGCAATGGCTTTTTGAACCTGACACCAAAAGCCAAGGAAACTGAAGCAAAAATAGACAAAGAGATTGCATCAAACTAAAAACCTGCTGCCCAGCAAAGGAAACAGTCAACAGAACTCAGAGACAACCTATGGAGTGGGAGAAAACGTTTGCAATTCATATACCTGATAAGAGGTTGACATCCAAAACGCATAAGAAACTCAAATGATTCAATAGTGAGAAAATAAATATCTGATTCTAAAATGTGCAAAGTATACGAATAGACATTTCTCAAGAGAAGGTGTACAGATACCCAACAGGCATTTGAAAAATTCTCTAATCACTAATTGTCAAAGAAATGCAGATTAAAACCACAATGAGATATCAGGTCAAACCTGTCAGAATGGCTACTAACAGAAAGATCAAAGACCGCAGATGCTGGCTGGTGAGGGTGGGGAGAAATAAAATCCTTGCACTGTTGGTGGGAATGTAAATTAGTACAACTATGATGGGAAACAGTAGGAATATGCTTCAAAAATTTTAAAATACAGTTATGATATGATCTGACAATCCCACAACTGGGTATATTTCCAAAGGATACGAAATCATTAGGCAAAGAGTTAGCCACATGCACATGTTTATTGCAACATTATTACCAATAGCCAACATATGGAATCAACTTATCTGTTGATGCAGAAAATGTGGTATATATTCAAAATGGAATACTATTCAGCCATAAAATAGGAGGCAGTTCTGTCATTTGAAACAACAAGGATGAACCTAGAGAACATTGCGTTAAGAGAAATAAACCAGGCATAGAAAGACAAGTGCTTTGTAATCTCACTTAAATGTAGAATGTTTAAAAGTTGAACTCATAGAATCAAAGATTTGACTTGGTTACCAGGATATGGTTGGGGTGAGGTCAAAAGACACAAAGCCTCATTAGAGAGAAGGAAAAAGTTCAAGAAATCTATTGTCCAACATGCTGACTATACAGTACAACCATGTACTACATTCTTGAACATTTCTGAAAGTAGATTTTGTGTTCTCATTTCAAAAAGCATAAGTATATAAGGTAATATACGTGTTAATTAGCTTGATTTAGCCATTCCACAATGTACACATATTTCAAAACAACATGTTGTACGTGATAAATGTTTTTGTCAACTAAAAAAAGCTACAAAGTAAATAAAAAATAAAAAGAAGCTTAACCATTGGGAGACATTTTTATTGAAGAACAATCAGGAGCAAGCATTTATAAGGTTGATACTGAAGTATTAGATAAGGGAAACTATGATTTAATGTATCAAGATTTAATATACATGATTTTTCAAGAATATAGCTATCAAAGAAAGGCTTAGGTATTGATATTCTTGAGGAGAAGGAAAATATCAGTAATAGGGCATGATATTTATATTACATCTTCACAGACGATTCAGTTGGTGTGATTTCTCAACTTGCCCTTGGACTGCAATGATGTTGTAACCCTTGTGATCCAACATCTTCAGCAAGGTTGAGCACACCATGGCACAAACCTTCCTCTCATTCAGATCATTCTATAGGCCGTTTGAGCCAAGGATGACCCAGCGTAGCAGGTTTTCTCAAGAACACTGGGACCTTCCTGACCCACAGGGGGCTGGCTATTGCCTGAGGCTGGGACCAGATAGAAATATGGTGTGATCTATCCAAGCATGCTGAAATTAACAAGAGTTTTGTGTAGCTTTCAAGATACTATGAAAAATTGCTCAATTTTCTGTTTCTGGTTATTACATTTTTTCAACGATTAAAACTATACCAGAATCACTATTCACTGATTAAAGCAATAATTTCATATTGAGAACATCTTGTATATTCAAAATGGTTTGAGATACTGTTTATATTGAAGGGCGTCCCAAACACATTTGCAACGTACTTCACTACCAAAAGAAGAGGTAAACAAATGGCTCATGATCAGAATTTCAAAGCAGGCAAAGTTAATTGGACGTTTTACTTATCACTGATACTGATTTTCAGGGGCAGTTTTCTTTGGGTTAATTGGGTACTTCATGACATATTGGATGTACCCAGTGGGTCACTGAAGTAATCTTTTGTACCAGCCCCATGTGCGATCAGTAAACTCTTAGGGAGGGAGTGAATGTGATGGGTAGGATGGGTATGAAAAGCTGAGAATAGGGGCTGGAGTGGTGGCTTAGCAATTACGGCGCTTGCCCAGCATGCGCAAGTACACGGGTTCAAACCCCAGCACCCACGTACACAATTAAGTATCAGAGCAACGAAGGCCATGGGAAAAATTCATTAAAAATTGATTCTCAAAAAAAATAAATAAATAAATAAAATAAAGCTGAGAGTAACATCTGTAACTATACAGCAGTCCTATCCCCTTCTCATTTGGAAGAATAAACTTATATGAGGCTACATATACTTATAGAAATTAACTCATATCCCATGAAGTTTTGCAGAAGATATTAAGAAGCATTAGGTTTACAAAACTCCCATGTAGTCTATAAAAGTTCTTATTTATCCTCTTCCCTGTCCATCCTTCCTTTCCTTCTCTGCTGCTCTCACATCTCCACCCAGAGATAAAAAGAGCCTCTCCCTGTAACAGATGCTTTCCTAGAACAGCAAGTGAGAAATGCACCTCACACACATCCATGTGTGCTACACATGGATCACAACAATCGTGATCCTTATGTATAGAGCACACCAGTGCTTTCTAGTTTATTTTGCTTTTTTTCCTTCTTCAAGAAATGCTAGAAGTCAGTTTGAACATCACTGTTCACTAGAACGTTCTGTAATGACTGAAACATTCTATGACTCCATTGTCCCTTGCAGGAGCTTCTGGCCACATGTGGCTACTGAGCACTTGAAATGTGCTTTTATGAGCAAAGAACTAAATGTTAGATTTTATTTTAAATTAAGATAAACTTAACTTGGAGTTAAATAATTGCATTTAAGATTAAATGACCATGAAGATGGGTTAGAGGCTATGATTTGGGACAGGTCAGTCTTGGGAAACTGGCAGTATTTACTAGAGCTAGAGCTATGGGTGGAGCTCAGTGCCAGAGTGCTTGCCTAACATGCACGAAGTCCTGGGTTTGATCTCCAGAACTAGGGAAAAAATTAGTAAAACTACATGTATTCCTGCCATAGGACTCAGTCATTCCATTCCTGGGAATATACCCAAAGATAACAAATGAATGCACACACCAAAGGACACATAAAACAGTAGCACAAAGCTGGAAATTAGCCAGGAGCAGTGGCATGCACCTTAAGTCCCAGGTGCTCAGGAGGTTGAGTTGGGTGGATTGCTGGACCCCAGGAGTTCCCAACAGTCTGGGCAACATTGGAAGACCACATCTTAAAAATAAGAACACAAAAAAGCAACAAGACAAGACAAAACAACAAACAAAGCACTGGGAACCAAACCAAAACAAACAAACAGAATAGAACTATGTTTTGGGGATGGGAAGTGGCTCAGTGGTAGAGTGTATGCTTAGCACATGTGAGGCCCGGAGTCAATCCCTGGCACCAAAAGAAACCCTCAAAATTCAAAAACAAAGCAAACAAAACTGGAAACAGTTCATTTTTATGCAGTATACGATAAAATACTACACAGATACTTTTTAAAAAGGAATGAACTATTAAAAAGGAAGGTAGTAGGGAATGACATTGATCAAATTATATTATGTGCATGTTGGAATGCAACATAATGAATCCCTCTATTATATTTAATTATAATGCACCAATAAGATAAATTTTTAAAAGAATGGGATGAAAGCAGTCAGACAAAAAAGTGTATCCTCTGTGATTTCACTTACACAGTGATTAAGAATAGGCAAAGCCAATCAATGGTAATAAAAGTTGAAACACGATTTGTGACTAGGGGTGGATGAAAATCCTGCTCCATCATAGGAAGGAAATTTCTGGGTGCTGGTAATGTTCTATATCTTTATTTGGTTGTTGATTATATGGGTATATAAGTATGTAAACAAATCACCAAGTTGTATGCTTAAGATTTATGCACTTTATTGTATGCATCAATATATATAATAGGGAAGAGCAAATTTTTTTCTTCTCTACCCTCAACACAACACAGAATATTCATTTCTCACCCTAATTGGGGTGGGAACAAGTTGCCCTCTGCATCAATCAATTTTCCAATAAACACCAACTGGTGTCCCATGGTTCATTCACACCACCTCCAACCAGATCCCACAGGCTGAGGGCACAATCCCACTTCAGACGCCAATCACCAGCTCCAGGTTGGGCCCTGCCTGTGCTTCTGACCGACTGGGTCAATCAGGGTTCCCATATTCCATTTACCATTCCTTATTAGGATTATGAGAAGTTAATGTCCATATGGAAGAAACGCAGCGGGCAAGGCATCTGGGAATAGGGCATGTTGTGTTTGCACCCTTTTTTCTGGCACACCACCCTCCAGGAAGCTATTCGGGTGCTCCTCAACCCTATCCTATTGCTTTTTTATGGAGGCTTCACTATGATTGAGCAAATCACTGGACCCTGGTGATCATCTCAACCTTCAGCCCTCTTTCTTCCCAGAAGTCAGAGGTAGGGGAGGGAGGTTAAAAGTTCCAACCCAGTTTGGTTCCCCTGGTAACCGGCTCCCATTCTGAGGCTAACCAGGAGTCCCCAGCTACCAGTCATCTCATTAGGGTACAAAGACACATCACTCAGAAAGGGTTTAGGAATTGTGCGCCAGGAAACAGATGAAAAAATAAGTATATATTTCTTCTTACAAATGGCAATGCCCATGATGTTGCTTGAGTTAAAAAAAAAAAAAAAGTTTTAAGTGAGTTCCCAGCCCCTAAGCTGACTTCAGATCCTCCAATGGATAGGAATCCAGTTTGAAGAATAGTGCCAAAGCAGATCTACTTAGCAGCCCTCCCAAACACATGATTCTCTTGTGAAAGCAGAGGACAAAGAGTATTAAAATTTATTTTCTTATTCTGTCCTGGGTTTCCTTAAATTTGCTCCCTGGGTCTCACTGCTCCTGCATTCTGATTTTTTTCCTCTTGCCTTTGGGTAGAAGAGCTAATATAAATGTATATGAAATCATGTCAATTCTCCCATCAGCCCCAGGCCTTCTCTTTTTATTTCATGTGGCTCTCTCTGTGCTGCTTCCCCGCCTTCACCTGCTTTGCATGGTCACAGTAGGACATGGTGAAAATCAAGGCAGTCATTGCAGCAGAGAGAGGTGCTTTCTATTCACTATTCACAAGCTGGTCCTTTATTTCCCCTCCTCCTGCTGCTCCTGGGAGAGGACCACTTACAAGCAGAGGACAGCTTAGCTCACCCACACTCCCTGCAGGCCCAGAGCAGCCTAATGGCAGGAAGTGCTGTCCTCCCCACCTAGCCAGAGGGCAGTGGCTCTGCACCACATTTGCCTAAAAACTGACATTATGCTAGCTCCACTTGCTGACTGAGGACCAAGGAGGCCACACGTCCCAGCATGAAAAGCATCACAAGGTACCTGAAGGAAGTCAGGGCAGGAAGTCCACAAGATAGTTGCCCATGAAAACACTGGGATGGGGTCCGCCAGGGAAGAGAAGGCAACAGGAGAAAAGCACCTCAGCTGCTGGGAAAGAAGCAGGAGGCACAAACCAGGCAGCCTGGTGCCAAGCATTTTGGATAAGGAACATTCAACTTGTGCTAAAAATCAAGATTATTATAATATTATACATCTTGGTAATGATTCATCTTGAAAGAGCTAATATTATTAAAAACGAGATAATACTTTCATAGCAATGCTAGTGTCATCCCATGAAGAAAGGATAGATATTAAAATGATTTATTTGAAAAGTTCATTACAAAAGCTTCATTCATGTCTGATTGAGATAAATTTAACCTTTAAAACAGAAACTTCATAAAGACAGAGAAGTTGAAAGGCTTATTGCTAATAGTAATGCTAATGTACTTTGAAAGAGAAGGAAACTAGATGGGAAAAGCATAAAACACAGGCAGGTGGCCCAAGCAGAACAGAATGAGCAGGCAGTGGCTGAGGGACAGAGTCAGCTCACCTGGCTGGGGGACAGGAGGGAAAGTAAGACTTAATGAATATCTACTATTTGTAGAGTCTACATCACACATGATCTCATTTAATATCCTCCCAATACCTCTGTGAGATAGTGACATTCTACCCACTGTACAAACGGGGACGTTGAGACATGTTTATTATGGAGGATGGAAAGTGTCCCTACCTCCAACAAATTCAGAAGTTGACATCCTAACCCTCAAGGTGATGGTGTTAGGAAGTGGAGCCTTTAGGAGGTGATAAGGTCACAAGAGTGGGGCCTTTATGAACAGGATTTGTGTCCTTATTAAAGAGGTCCCAGAGAGACCCTCTCCCCTCTTCTGTCCGATGAGGACACAGCAAAGACAGCTCTCTCACAAGACACAGAATTTGACAAGACCTTGTTCTTCAACTTTCCTGTCTCTGGAATTCTGAGAAATAAACTTCTGTTGTTTATAAGCCACTCAGCCTATGACACTCTGCTCTAGCAGCCTGAACAGGCCAAGACATTCATGTGGAAGACCGTCCAAGTGGCACTGCTAATAAAAGAACTTGCTCCTGTCTAAATGTGATCTTCATGCTCCTTGCACTCTATTAGGTAAGTAACCCTACCACCAAAATAGTCACAGTCCCAACCCTGGACTCTTTATTTCCAACACTACTTCACAGAACATCAAGCAGCCTTGGACCAAGGAAGTGGTAATTTACTAAAGAGTAAGGCAAGCTTGGTATCTGGAAAACAAGAACTGACCTTGTGTTTCTCAGGATGGTCAAATGCATGTTATTCTAGCAGTTCAGGCCATGGAGGATTTCCTGGCCCCCAGAAGTTCACGCTACTCTCAGGACATCCCATGAGATTCTGATTCACTGCAAAGAGAACTGAGAGTCCTGATCAATCCTGAAGGTGGTATGGAGTTCCCTATCCACTGACACATACCCCAGAAGGTGTAATAAGTCCTTTTTCCAAGATTTCCAAACCAAACTGTGTCTTGCAGAAACTTGAGGCCTTGAGGCCTTATATCTTTCAGTGGAATTTCCAAAGTAAACCAGGAATCAAGATAATCCCTACATTATCCAGGATTCCCCAGCATACTCCTTTGGCTCAGTGTTGGCGACACTAACTTTGGCCCAGTGTTTGGCAATTTGGGATCCAGATTTCAATTCAACGAACACTTATTAAGGCCTGCCAGGTGCCAAATGCCCTCATATATATTATCCCATTTTATCTTTGCAATGAGCCTGGAAAGAACATTACCCTCATTTTGCAGACGAGAAGTAAGAGAGGTCAAGACATCTGTCCCATATCAAACCACACATCAGTGGCAGAATTGGCATTGAAGTCCAGCGCCTCTTGCCACATGTTTCAAGTCCATTCCATCATATTGCTCAGCTACCCATGCATGGTCAGTTGAAGGACCTTCACTACATAGTCATCATTTTAACCCTACCAGGCATGAAAAACCTCGTGACTGCAAGATGGAAGAAGGATAAGATGCAATCACCGCACTGAGAGTTCAAGCACGAATATAGCTGGCAATTGCCACCAGAGTATAATCAGTGGGTGCTCATTCTGTGCATGGTCCTCAGCCCAAACAATAAATCTCTGATGCAGTTCAGCTTCATGACAAACATACCATGGTTAAATACATAAAGTTCACCCCAGGTTACTCCTTAGTCTTTTGATACATATGATACCTTTAAGGTCAGCCCAACAGAACCTGTAATATTAAAGGGTTAAGAATCACTTAATTCCTGCTGATTGTCACAGGGCTCCAAGAGATGGCATCTTGAGTAATATGGCAGTCCCCTAAATTGAAAGATATTGTATTTTAATAAACTTCTGAATAGGGAGTCAGAAAAAGATATATATGTATGTATAT
Organism: Aplodontia rufa; assembly: GCA_004027875.1. Lineage (NCBI taxonomy): Eukaryota > Metazoa > Chordata > Mammalia > Rodentia > Aplodontiidae > Aplodontia > Aplodontia rufa. The sequence goes on from PVKS010001283.1 coordinate 96,527, forward strand.
GCTTGATCTCTACCTGAGAAAGCTTTGTAAAATAATGAAACTCAAATTATTAAAGTATTAGCTGAACTTCAGTGTTTTCATCTCAATTTTCTCTAGAGCATCTGGCAACCAGATGACAACATTTTCCAGTTTTATTCAAGTATGTATGAGATAGATTATTAACCAGTTAATAAATTCAATCTGCTCTAGCAGCATGTTTGTCCAGGTTGTGTGGTCAAGCTTGGCCATTCCTGAAACACACTAAATATGGTGAATGCTCCTTTTGTAAAATTTCATTGATTTCAACAGGACCAAAGTTAACATATCCAGCTCCTTGGTGATCATGAGATAGAGTAATTAATGGCATTTGAGCAGGACACACACCTATAATCCCCAGCAACTTGGAAGAAAGAGGCAGGGGGAATCACAAGTTTGAAGTCAGCCTCAGAAACTCAGTAAAATCCTGTCTCAAAATAAAACATAGGGCTGGAGAGGTGGTTCAGCAGTAGAGTGCTAGTCTGGCATACATTGAGAACCTGCCTAGATTTGATCCCCAACACCACATACACAACTAAGTGGTGGAAAAAGAAAAACCAGGTGAAAAAAAATTGACTACCTCCTTAAAAAATACATATATATATAGAGAGAGAGAGCAAGGGATGTAGCTCAGTCAGTGGTAAAGCACCTCTGTGTTCAAACCAGTGACAAAGGGGAAAAAAGCATAATTTAGAAAAATTTGGAGTAAATGCAAACATTATTCCCTCCTAACCAATAAGTATTGTTCCATAAGACTCATTGATAAACATTTCATTCATCACACTGGAGAGGAAGCTTTTAGTGATTTTTCCTACTTATATGTATTTATGTATACATAATCTAATTTACAATTAAATATATTAATTCATATTTCATTTATAAACATATATAAATATTTAAACATATAAATGTTTTATTATATTGCATATATTAATATATATAATTTTGAAAATGCTAATCCTTTAATGTGCCCAATGAGTTATCATGGGAACTTCTAATAGCTTCACTAAGACAAAGCCGTTGGTCTATATATGGTAAGTCTATTAATCTATGCAGAACAAAGAAAAGTTGAATTAATTTAAGGAAAACAAACAAAAAGGCTTGGTATTTTCTCTTTAAAATTCAATCAATAAAACTTAACATACAAAATGTTAGCAGTAGATTTTTGTGGTGTTTGCCATTTATATAGTAAGGATATTTTGGTTGAAATCCTGTAAGACACATAGTCCAAAGAGCTGTCACCTTAGAGTGGAAGTTCCTGGTTTTCATCATCAGTACGCTTAGATTTTCAATTACATTGTTGATGCTGCCAGTTCCTAGTGTTATTTGTGGCATATGTAGGGAGTGAGAAGAGAGGAAAAAGGGTAATGAATTTGAACAGAGGCATCAATGATAATTGCAGACCTTAGGAAAATGTTTCAATTGCCAAGAGAAGGGAAGTGATTAAAGTGTGGATCCAGCTCATGGAGAGTGTTGAACATGAACATGGAGTGGGGCAGTACTGCCACAATCAGTTGGGAAACCAGGGCAGTTGTTAGGGCCTCCTATTACTACTGATGAGAACAACATGGCTCAGAGGCAGTGTGAGCAATATGCCCTCAGCCAGGTCCAAGGCCATGGTGGCAGGCAGCATTAGGCACCCTAGGCAGACAAAGAACAATGGCTCTTATCAAGACCTCCCATAGCCATATTCAGCAGAGGATCAGAGCTTGATTTTGAAGAGTTGCCCATACTCATGGGCTTAGCAAAATCAGGAACATTCTGATTTTGATCTAAGCTCCTTTTTCATCAATTCAGAAGGGAAACAAATGCCTCCTGATTTCCAACATTATTAAAGTGACACTGGCAAGAGGCATGTTTGCAATTAATATTGCATTCTTTTCTATTGTCATTCTCAAAGGCTCAGTGAAGCCTTTGTCTTTCAAAGGTAGAAAAAGAGCTTCTCAAAAATTAAAGATTTTTAAAGATTCATGTGAAGGTGAAGGATGGACTGAGATAAGGAAGTTCTTATCTTGGCAAATGTCACAGATTTCGCCCACGCAAGACAAACTATATGGTGGGAAAGAAATTAAGCCTTCCAGATGTATTATCTGCAAAACATTGAAAACTTCTTTGAATGTTTCACTTTTATTCACCTTTGAGGTTATAGACAAAGTCACAGACATGAGAATTTGAGAAGGAAATGAAAGGTGAGCAGAAATAAATCATCAAAAATGCTTTCTGATGATAATAAAGTTCTCCTTTAATATTTTAGAGTTTTCTCCCAAGCAAGATCTGATGGATTTCATATTTATATAGGACATACATTAGCATGTTTTTAGCTCTTGGAAACTGCTGATCTCAATATTTAAAATCAAAAAGGAACAAGTCACAGATTGAATTTTGGAACGTCTTCATCATTAGAAAGCTTATTCCCGGTGGTTATTTTAGAAAACAAGTAGTTAAATCAAAGTAGAAGATAATACAGAGAAACTAAGATTAAGGAGGGAAAAATTATGAAGTTGGAGGACATACCACATACCAAAAGGCTTTGTTTATTTATTTATTTATTTTTTAAGAGAGTGACAGAGAGAGGAAGAACCAATCTTAGTTATTTTTTCATTTGGTTTTTGTTTTTCTGACACTTAGTTGTGTATGTGGTGCTGGGGTTTGAACCTGGGTCCTCATGCATGCCAGGCAAGTGCTCTACTGCTGAGCCACCTCTCTAGCCCCTTGAAAGGGCTTCCTATGGAGAAATGTGAATGCCAGGCTGGGGTGCAAGACACTATCTTTTCAATATGCTTGTTTTTCATTTTATTGTCTATTAGTTACTAACAACAGAAACCGCTCTGCCTACTTTAAGCTGAAAGAGAAGTTAGCAAATAATACGAGGTATCTTATGGAATCCTCAGCCAAACAGTCAGGCTCTGAAGCTAGGTAACAAGAGCTGCTGCCATGAGAACATACCTCAGGAACACTCCTGGGGATCTGGAAAGCTCCCACATCCCACATGACACAAGAGTGATCCCCACATACAGCCACCTCTTCACCTCACTCACTGTTGGCACCCCATCTCTTGCAGGAATCCAAGGTACCTATGATTCCCAGAACTGGAATCATATATCTGAGCTTTAGCTGCTCGGGAGCTTGAGAATACACGATTTCTACTTCAGGAAGATAAGACCAAAGGGTCAATGATATTGGACAGCCATAGAGGGAAAATGTTCACTCCGGAAATCATATGATTGTGAGCTTTAGTAAAAGTAGTTTGCATTATTTATACAGAAAGGATTGGGGTAGGAGAAGGCTGGATGTGAGAAGGCAAGTTAGGGACTTTTTGCAATTGTCAAGGAAAGCAGTAAATAAGGTCTTGTCTTGGAGGGGAAAACAAGGGAGAAGGAAGATTCTGGAATCATTAAAGAAACAGAATGGCAACATTTAGCAATGGTGATTGATGCCATTAGCAGAAATAGGGAGGTTTGGAGGAGGTGCCATCATGAAGGAGAAAGCTCAGTTCAGTCTGGGCCATATTCAATTGGGGGTGGGGTACAGTCAGATACACAGGTAGACAAATCCAGCACACCTTGGAGAGTCAGATCTGTAGCTCCAGAGAGCAGCATCTAGAATTGCAGGTAGGAGTCATCTCCAGAGAAATGAGAGTTGAAAGAACAGTATTCAAAAGGAGGAATTCCAAGCTTGTTTTCATCTCTCCTGAAAGTTGGTTTCTTTCTGCATTGATGGTCTTGCTTATCAGCTACAGCAAGGAGAGCTTGGCCCAGAACCTTTGTCCCACAGGCAAAATGGACCAGTTGATATTTTATTCTTTTCCATGTAACACATTCTGTTCTGTTTTGAGTAACTTATCACCTGCCTTGAAACGACTCCCCTTCTCTTTTTGTAACTATGTCTTCAGGGTTTGAAGATTTAATTGTTTGTGTCTAGGTGAAGAATCATAAAATAAGGAAAGCCAAGCCTTGCTTTGATTACAGCCATTTGTCACTTGGTCTGAGATGACACTAAAGAAGCAGTTGGTGGCTCAAAAGAATCCACATCACAAAAGGGGAAAGTCTCTTAACCTCCAATATGACAACCCTGACTGAAAGGGGAGGCTTGAGACTTTCTTCCAAGTATTTGAGTGCCATGAAGTTTGGGACATAGCCTGCCCCCTCATCCTGTGTCACTGTTCTTTAGTTTTCTGGCAATGAGATTCCAGAGGAAAAGACCCCCTGGAAAGTGAATGGGAGGTTTGTTATTCACAAAGAGTAACCAAGTTGGGATGAACATTTTCTTTGATGTCAAGGGACACTTTTCTTTTGGAGAACAAATTTATATAGGAGCAGCTTGAGCTGTATCACAGGGAAGGAGCTTGAGCTTTGTCCTTCCCTCTGATCAGGATGGCAGGACTCGAGGGGCTGATCAGGGCCATGGTCATCAACACCCATGGGAGGATCCCCAAGCAAGCACCTCTCTGGAAAACGGAAGCAATGAGTTACTCCAGATCATTGATGTGGACACAACATCACAGGTGCCCTCCTTCCTTTAAGAACTCACCTCCTGAGTTCTTCTAAGAATCCTCATAGATGACCCCAGCGAGAGATCTGTACACACAAATGTGTACAGGAGTTAGTTTCTTCTACCGGACTGGCTCTCCCAACAGTCCATCTTTGTTTTCTGCAAAGTAAGAGCATGTGCAGTTGTTCAGCAGAAAGGAAACCACTGATACCTGGTCACCGAGGCCAGTGGGGACCTACTTCTCTACAGGAGCAGCTAGTCCCGTCCATGGGAAGTAGCAAAGAGTCTGGTCTTTTTCAGAAGTCCCAGAGGGCAGTGGGAGAAGTGGGGCATTATCCTTTAATCTCCTGGAATACCACAATGTGCATTACTGTGAACCCTGACTAACACTGTTCCTGAGACAGAGTCCTTCACCCAACCCCCAAGAAAACAGAACAGCTTGGGCAGGACAGGGCAGGGCAAGGATTAGGGTCTCCTTCAGGATATCAGATGACTCCAATCAGGGCTCAGGGTCAGGACTGGCATCTTGAAATTGGCTAACGTCTGGACACACCTGGACATAAATTCCTTAAATAACAAAGTGCTTAAGTTGTTTTCTCAGAATCCACTCGAGGACGGTTGGAAACCGGCTTTTTAAGAACGGACATGCGCAGAAGCAGCAGAAGCCAGTTCCTCCGGTCAATGACCTTCTGATATCACAAGCTCAAAATCCCCAAAGCAGAACACGATCTCTCCCCACAAACAAGAAAATGCAATTTGTGAAGAGGCAGGATGGCTGTTTATACCTGTGCAAAAGAATCCTAAAATTCCCCCTTTTCACTTTCCAATCAACCAGTAGCAATGTTCCCTTTCCTTTTCTCAAAATTCCCCTGCTATCAACCTATCAGGGTGACAGATCTTATCTTACAGCTCCTGGCCTCCTTGCCAGTTCGCTTTGCAATAAAACTCTTTCTTTTTGCAATAACTGGTGCTATGGTATTGGCTTGTACAACCATGGGGCAGCCACCCCTGGCTCCATGTCAATCTCTGCTCAAACTCAAATTTTACATTTGTCTCTATGAAGGGGACATTTTGCTGCCAAAGGTTTTTATAGGTGGTTCTCGATGTGGTAACAGATTACTAGAGGGAAAAGCAGAGGCGTGCTTGGCAGAGCTTACGCTTCTCCAGTGTTGATCTGGGTTTTAGATTTTTGCAACTGTAATTTCAGAGGATGGGAAACATACACATAGACTGCTTTGGAGGAACAGGAAGACAAAGAGATGCTGTGGACTCAGTCTTCAAGGCTGAAGACAGTGGCCACAGAGTGCCAAAAATGTGGGGCAGGGCACAGGAAGAAATCTGTTAGTTGTGTTGGAATCAACACGGATCCTTTTCCTTCCAAACTGTGATATCTGTTCAGGCCTTTCTGAGGTCCCCTTGAAGTCCCCAGTAGTGACTGCACTTTATATGTGGGCCCTTACAGGGCACTTTGGGCTGATGTGCACAGAGCATCTATCCATGAAAGACATAATAGAAAAAAAAATGTGATGTTTGCTGCAGAAACCTGCAAAGTCCCCCAGCAGCAGCAGTTATGACCACAGGCAGCTTTCCTCCCCCTAAGCACTAAGGAGTATTTTATTGTCCTGCAGATAGTGAAATGAATCCCAAATACACCTGGCTGCACCCTTGGGGAAACTCAGGATTACAAAGGGGCTCAAGCTGTCAGAAGAAGAGAGAAGTTTGAATTACCAGCTTGTTTGAGGATTGTCCAAGACAAAAAAGTAAGAGGGAAGTCTGTGGATGGGAGTGGGACACTGGAAGACAAGCTCCAGTGTGGCAAACACATGCTAGAATTATACAAAAATGTCACTTACCCACCAACCACTAAGCAGACCTCTCTTCTTGTGTGGTCCATGACAGTCCCTAGGTGGAGGTGGAGGGACAAACACAAAGGACGGGATGACATAAGCCCTGACCTTTCACCTTATTACACATTTCAGGGTGGTCTGATTCTTACTGAGCTTAACACAAATAAACAAACAAAAAAAAACACCTAGTGGTCCAAAGATCTTAGCACTTCCCCCTCCCTTCTCTAGGGGCTGCTGCAAGCCTGGCCCTCACACCTGTCCTTCTTCCTCTGACAGGTGGTTGATAACAGAATCCTCACATCTGGAGTCTTCATAGATCACACAACACATACCTGTTAATCCTCACTGAGCGCAGACACTAGTAATCATTGTTCTTGCTGTGGAACCTGAGGTCCAGAGAGGTCAAGAGACTGGACCAACATCATACTACCTGCAGAAAAAAAAGGTGGCATCTAGCATGAATTCAGCACTTATGACATTCCAGTGAAGCATCTTATTTGGATTTATTACTTCATCCCCATGACAACCCAGTGTTGCAGAAGAATTTTTTTGTGCCTCACACCTCCCTGTGTACAGAAGAGGAAGCTGAGAGTGTGTGTGCATTTTGCCCAGGGTCTTGGCATTTGTGGGATATCAGTAACATGCAAATCAGTCAGTCCTAACTCTCAGTCCTCCTTATTGGTCCTGGGGGCTGTTTCTGCCACGCCTGGGAACTGGTTGAGGCAGAATTTGAATGAAGGTCCAACAGCACTTTTCCCACCAGACTAATGTTTCTTGAACTTGAATGTGCACATGAATCAGCAGAGATCCTGTTGAGAGGCAGATTTTCATCCCATTGGATGTGGCCCAAGATTTTGCATTTGTGTGTGTACGTGTGTGTGTATGTTGTGTTGCTAGGGATCAAATCCAAGGCCTCACACATGCTAAGTATGACCTCTATCACTGAACTATATCCACAGCTGGGTTCTGCATATTTTTTTTTTTTTTACAAATCCCAGATGACGCTGATGCAGATGGTTCACAGACCCCATTGTGAGTAATGATATTCTATGCTACAGCTTCTTTTTATTGTTACCTCTGACTGCCAAAATCATCCAACCCGCCGACCATCTCTAAACACATTGCTACTGTACCTACTTATAAACATTCCTTTCTCTTCAAATCTGGCCTATTCCATGGTTGAATCCTTTAGGATAGTTGTCCTTTACCAGCAACAAATACATTAATCATTTGGGGAGCTCTTTCAACACATACACAGCCTCACTTCAATTACAGAAATTCTGATTCAGTATTTTGGGAGTTGGCACAGTCAGTCCCTGCCCTTTCCCGTATAAATCATTCCATCCTATCTCTCATCACTTTCAATAACTAGACTGATCCACATACCAAGACCCAGGAAAAGCGCTAGCAAAACCAGAGTTGTCTTGGGAGGTGAATACTTACCCTGAGTTGTTTTTCCCCCCATCATACCTGGATTGGTTAATTTCTATGCCAATCACAATGTGCCCACACAGGATTGGCTCTCTGGACTCCAACCTATCCCCAGTGATGCAACTTTTGGTCTTCTTGCTCCTGCCACATGTAAAAGTAGCCAAAAGGCATAAATCTGAGCCTTTCTGGAAAGGACCAAAATCACTTGTGATCCAACATGTTTAAGAGTGAAGTAGCATAAATGTTGTCTCTCCTTAAGTCCTGAGCTCCAGTAATCTAGCTGTTCTGAGCCTTGGCTGAGAAATGATAATTCAATTCTTTTTTCAAGAGGCCTCCTTTTGCTTTAAGGATTTTTCAAAGACCAACTCCCTATGTAGTTATATTTTCCCCTGACAAATTTTTTTATTTTTTTTTACAATTCCAAAGAAAGCCTCACATTGAGGAAAACTAGAAAGACATGATTCAGTGATGTCAAATGCTCTCAGGATCCCTCCTTCCAAAGTCTTTATTAATTGTACTCAGTATCTATAGTGATAAATTTAAAGACACAAGAAGCTGCGGGATCCCAAGGACACTAGACTATTGTATCATCCCATTAAGTTGGAACAATGAAAAGAGTCTTGAGCCTGTCTCCAGGGCAACAGAAAATGCCAGTCACAGTCAGGTGGGACTTTCTGATGATTTTTTTAAAAATACATTTTGCAAAGCTTTGTTATTTTACAGGGAAAGTTAACTCATAAGTATTTAGATAAAATTTCAAATCCTTTGAACTGGAAAAAAATATCTGATTTAATCACAAGTTTTTTTCTTACACATTTTTTGTTGATTTATGCCAATATAAAATTTCTTGTATCAGGAAAGAAAAGACCTCATGGAAAAAGCAAAAACTGTTGAAGTCAGCTTCCAGTATCTGCAGGTTTTGCATCTGTGAATTCAACCAACAGATTACAACAAAATGTAATATGTATGGACTTTATTTTTTGTCCTTATTCCTGAAATAATATAGTGTTCCACTCTTTACCTATCATTGACATGGCATTAGGTATTATAAGCTATCCAGAGAGGATTTAAAGTCCGAGGGAGGATTGCATAGTTACATGGAAACACTACACCATTTTATATAAGGAACTTGAGTATCCACAGATTTTGATAACCTGTGGGTTATGGTGAAGGGGGAAGCCCTGGAACCAATACCCTGTGGCTACCAAGGGACAACTCTATGAGCAAACAAAAATTATTTCACATTTATTTTAATATTTAAATATCAACAGATCAGTTGGCAACGTTGGATAGCCTGTTGAACACTCTGACATGTGGTCTTAAAATCTCTCCTGTTAAACTCCTTCATTTTGCTTTCTAAGAAGCCTGAGGCAATCAACTACAAAGTTCGGAGCACTTAAAAACCCAGCCATAGGCAAAAGGCTCCCTATACCGTCTACGGAAACTACCAGACCCCATTGGGACTCTGCCCTGGGCCTCTCAGTCTGGCCTTGCCTCTGTCTGGCCACACTGGTCCTCTCTGCTCAGCTGTCATTCCTTGTAGTCACCCCGCATGCGTGACCACCTACCTTGGCAGCTTTTTTTTTTCCTGGCATTCACCTTTTGGTATGATTTTAAGTGCTTGCTCTTCAGACACATTTTTGATGACCAAGAATAAAAATCTTTAGAGCTATGCTATTCACAGTCACTAGCTATTTATGTTATTTAAAATTTAACAAAATGTAAAAATCCAGTTCCTGGGTCACTCTAGCCACATTTCAAGTGCTCAGAAGCTACACGCAATGGACATCACAGACACAGGATATTCCCTTTATTGCAGAAAGTTCTATGGAACAATGTTGATTTTTTTAAATTTTTTATTAAGGAGTTGAGTTATTGTACAATCATAAATGCATATAAAATAACAATGTGATAGGCATATGTTCTTAAACCAGAATTACCCCCATATTTCCCTGTCTTTTAATTCATCTGTATTTTGCTCCTACAAGCGATACAAATGCTTAGACTGTGAATTTCCCAGAATTAAGTGATTGCATAAGTATTATTGGGGTAAAGAGTATGCTGCATTGTTGATTGGCTCCCTAGATCCCACCCTATTCTCCCTTCCTCTCTCTCCTATCCTACCCCCAAACCGCTGACTATATTGATTTTAGCATCTTTGCAAAATTCCTCCAATTCAAGTGATAGAAAACTGAAATCAGTGAGCTCTGAAATAATCCCACTCGCATTCTTTGGAGATAATTCCAGGAGTGGCTCAAAGTTCTTTCAGATGCCTGGAGAATGCCCATAGCACCACTCTAGCTAGCTAGGGCTCAAACCACTGAGTAGGTGGATTATTAGAGAAGAAAACTGAGGTTTAGGAGCTCAGTGGTCCTAGTAATACCAAGCAAGGGCTGCCTTCCTGCTGCGCACAGAAGCCGATACAAGAGCACCTGTGTTTGCAAAATAGCGAAGCTTCGTTGCCTACTGTCAACCTGCAAGGAAGCCAGGCGCTGTAGGATCAGATCTGCCCACCCGCCTGGTTGGGAGATTTAAAGGGGTGTTTTAGAGTTCTTTTGAACAGGCAGAGCTGCCTCTCTGCCTCTTCAGGGACTGCATGTTTCTTTATGGGGAAGATATCATGTGCTGGGTGGGGGATTTTGCATTTGTGGTGTCAAAAGGTCATTGACCGGAGGAACTGGCTTCTGCAGCTCCTGTGCATGTCTGTTCTTAAAAAAAAAAAAGAAAAAATTGGCTTTAAATTGCCCTTGAGTGGATCTTGGAAAAACAATTTAAGTACTCTGTTATTTGAGGGATTTGTGTCCAGATGTGCCAAGGCCTTAACTGATTTTACTAGGAGCACTTGAATACCACCTTCACGACAACACATTTAGGCAGAGCCAGACCACACTAGTTGGCTGCTTCTGTGCCTCTTTGTCAGGGTCCCTAACATTCATTCCTTTGGGTTTTAGGGTATCTTCTTTATTCCATACTGGAAGATGATTCATGGACCACACTAGCTGGGGCACAGAGCATGGAGGTGCACGTCCTCAACGCTATCACTTGGCATACTGCCCACCACAAAATAGCCCCATGGGGGAGAGAGCAAGAGTAAGTCTCACTGGCCCCCTACCATATATATATATATATCTCTATATATATATCTTATATCATAAATGAAAAACAAGTTTTAAATGTTACCCATTACACACCGAATGTAGTGTCGGGTCCCTAGGTGCTCACCACCTATCTAATGGAATAATTAGATATTCAGTTTTAAGATTAATTTCAAGCATATTTTAACATATCAGAATTAGAATTTAATATATTCAAATCGCTCTGAATTTGTGTTCATCTGTCATGAAGGTAAAATAGACTTTTGGGCTGGGGTTGCAGCTCAATGGTAGAACACTTGCCTGGTATGCATGAGACACTGCTGGGTTCCATCCCTAGAACAACAAATAATAATAAATAACAGGGGCTGGATAGGTGGATCAGCACTTACGGCACTTGCCTGGCATGCATAGGGACTGGGGTTCAAACCCCAGCACCAGATATACAACCAAGTGTTGGAGCAACAAAGGCCACATGAAAAACTAAATAAAATTGATTCTATCTCTCACTGTCCCTCTCTCTTTAAAAAAAAAACAATGAATGACAATATAATAATAATAATAATTTTCAAGGTACCAAAACAAATTTTCTCATGCTGAGAAAAAAAGAGAGAGAGAGAGAGAGAGAAACAATCATTCCCATACCCACCACCCCAAGCAAAGCTTTTTTTGTTTGTTTGTTTTTTTTTTTGGATGAGATCTTCCTATATTATCCACCCTGGCCTCAAACTCTTGGGGTCCAGCCGACCATCTCAGCCTTGGAAGTAGCTTGGAGTACAGGCAAACATTGCTGTGCCCAAATAACTTCTTTTTATTCACTCCATTTTTGAAATTTCATTTAACAATAATTTTTATATACCTACTAAAGAATTGTCCAGTCTCTATGGAGGATGCAAAGATGAATAATATCCCTTGCCCTAGAAACTTGACAGGTGTCTCTGCGATCCCAATAGGAACCTGCAACTTCTAGAATAGAAGACTCCTGGCCCATCCTAAGTTCCCGAACCCCAGTCAATCACTTAGAATTCACCTTGGGTGCCTGCCATGATCTGAATGTCCTCTCTGAAATGTAATTGACTTTGTGATGGTGTTAAGAGGTGGGACCTTAGGTTGTTAGGTCGAGAAGGTTCTGTCCTCATGAGTGGATTAATGCCCTTGTCATAGAATAGGTTAGTTATCACAGGCATGGGCTCCTGATAAATGGATAAATTCAGTCCCCAGCATCACCCCTTCTTCTTCCCCCTACCTCCTGTGCACATGCATGATACATGAGGCCTTAGCCATGTTACGATGTAGCATTAAAGGCCCCCACCATCTGCCAGCACCATGCTCTTAGATCTCCCAGCCTCCATGAGCCAAATAAATCTTTTTTTTTTTAAATTTTGGTATCAGGGATTAACCCCAGGGGCGCTTAACCACTGTACCACATCCCCAGGCCTTTTTTTAAAAGAAATTTATTTTTATTTTGAGATAGGGTCTCACTAAGTTGCTTAAGGCCTCACTTAGTTGCTGAGGCTGGCTTTGAACTTGCGATCCTCCTGCTCCAGCCTCTCAAACTGCTGGGATTACAGGCGTGTGCTACTGCAACCAGCTAAATCTTTGTTCTTTATAAATTACCCAGCCTCAGCTGTTTTTTTTTTTTTAACAGCAGAAAACAGGCTAAGACATTGGCTAATTGAGGAAAGCCTAAAAATAGTGCCCTACACAGCTAGAACTTCATTTCTGTCTCAGGAGACAAAGCAAAGGTTGGCCTCCAGAACTAATATAGAGGTTCCCTGCCTCTGAAATCCAGGCTCTTTCAGCCTTGTTGTTTCACCAATCTTGGTACATCACTTTTAAGAAGTGCGTTCTAGGGGCTGGATTGGTAGCTCAGTGGTTGGAGTGCTTCTCTGGCATGCACAAGGACCCAGATTCAAACCCCAGCACCACATATACAACTAGATGTTGGAGAAAACAAAGGCCAGATGAAAACAATAAATAAAATTGATTCTCTCCTTCTCTCTCTCTCTTCCTCTTTAAAAAAAAGTTGTGCATTCTAGGCGGCAGAAAGAAGGAAAAGGAGAGAACTCCCTCACTCCTTTGGGAGGCTTCTTTTTCATGTAATTGGGAAGATCTTTGTCCTATGGATGCACCCGGCTGCAACACAGGTTGGGAAGTTTCATCTTTCTCCCATCAGGTCTCTGATACAAAAGTAAAAGTGCACATCGGACAATAGGGCAGACATGTAGCAGGGTCTGCCACCTACCACGTGCAGGAGCTGGGGGACTGTCCTACTCTAAATATGCTACCTACAGGGGCAAAAGCAATAACCCATGCCCTCTGATAATGGGAAAAAAAGCCATTAAGCGTGAATGATTTTATTCACATCACCAACACTTTCCACAGTGCCTATTGCAAAGTGCTAATCTCATCTTTTGAATGCTTTTTGGCTGTGAAGTGGGAGTGAAATTGATATCAGTAGGCATGACTATTATAAACGTTTATGTATACTAAGACAAAACCCTTGCCAAGGCAGTAACAAAGCCATAAAGCACTGGAAGCGGTAGAATTAGAACATCTAAGTTTTTATACATAAAAAATTTAATTGTTCATATGGACCATGGTATTTTAAATTTCCAATTGTCCTGCTTATTGCAAAATCTTAGACTGAAACATGGAAAATGGGAAAATGAATTAATGTTACCATGAGAACCCTAATTTTTAAGAGCAAAACTGTGAAATAATTCCATATCTTTAATTTTAGGCATAAAGGAAAGAAAGAGAGCAGAGTAGAACATGCCATTGTGTGTAACAGAGTCCATGGAGACTAAAGCTAAGTTAATACCTGAGAGAGACAAGAAAGGATCCCTTCATACCTCCGCGGCTGCTGATATTCAACCGGGCATAATTAAGCCACCATTGAGATTTTTAAGCAGAGGACAGACACATGTGCTTATGAGAAGTGAAGTACTTCTCTGTGTTCTGCCCAAATAATACCTAAATATATGTAAAGAGCTTCTCTTTAAATTGTGATTTATGGAAATTAACCATTTGCAGCCAATATTTCACCCTGATAGCTAACATTGAATCCTGGGTCCCCTTCCCCGTCCCCACGTGTTTCTGAGTTTCCAGGGTATTTCATGTGTACTCGAAAAAAGCCTGGTAACATTTCAGAGGTGGCTGCCATGTTGTTTCTTTTCTCAGGCACCCTGGTCCTGGTCCTGTCCCTCCCCCATAGTTCTTGTCTTGACTCTGCAGCTGCTAGCCAACTCTGCTGGCCGTTCAAAGCTTCCTGGTCCCGTGCCTCATTGACAGAAATCATACAGTGCTGTCCAGTATTTGCTATAAGATCAGTAGAAATGCTGAGGCGTAACTTACCCCAACAGTGGAAGCAGCTAGATGAGAGTTGTAATCCTCCGGCAGAGACTCATGTCTCCCAGTATCCTTACTCCCCTTTTTCTGCAATAATAGAACCCGTAATTTTAGCTGTGCACATGGCTACCCCAAATAAAGAACACAGCTTCCAGCTTTTCCTGCAGTTAGTGTAAGAGCACATGTCTAAGTTTGGCCAGTAAGATATAAATGGAAATGGAAGCAAAGGGTTATGGCCATTTTTTTCCCTTGCCTCTTTCTACTGGGGAAAATGTAAATTCAATGGCTGGAGCTGCAGCAGCTAGCTGGAGCCAAGAAACGACCTGGCAATCACAAATTTTTCATAAGAAGTAGATCAAAGCTGATTAATTAATTACCCAATTAATTAACCTGGGGGTTCTTCTGACACTATGGAGTACAATCTAGCTCAGAACTAACTGGTCCTCTAGACTTACCAAAGCAAGATATTATTTTCTTTCTTGCTTAAGTCACTGTTACTTGCATGAGAGTTACAGTGAAATATAATCCTAACTATATGCTAAAAATACAGAGAGCCGTTGTCAAAATAGTGACTCAGTGAATTGATTTTCATCTCCTGGGTCCTCTTCAGTGATTCTTGGGATGCCCTCTGCCAGGGTCAGCATCCACACTGTCCTCCAGTGCACTTCCCACATTTGCACTTTTCTTTTTTTTTTTTTTTTTGGGTCCCGGGGTTCAAACCCAGAGCTGTGCCCATATTAGCCATATACTCTACCATTGAACTATACCCCCATCGCTCTGTAACTTTTTTTATAAAGAGAGAGGGATAGTGAGAAAGAAAAACAGAATCAAATTTTATTTAGTTTTTCATGTGGCTTTTATTGCTCTGATACTTTGTTGTGTATGTGGTGCTGGGGTTTGAACCCGTGTCCTTGCGAACGCCCAGGAAGAACTGGAACTGCTGAGCCACTGCTCCAGTCCCCCTCTGCAACTTTTTAATCACTTGTCTTATATCCAGATTTACCAATGAATGTAAAATAATGGATGTTCTTATTCCAATATAACATTCTGACAAGGACTTGGGTGACTAGACCCAAGGAGTGACTAACATGGGCACCCTGGAAGGTAATTAGGGTGGGGATTGTCAGGCAGGCAAGCTTTTTGACATTTGATATAAGAAATACAGTTCGGCAGACTGTCAAGCAGCTCCAAGTTTACATATATAGCATGCCAGGTTCAATTAGGATTTCCAGATTCTCATCTCAGCGTTCTCCTTATATTGCTTACTAGTGCAAAACCATACCAATGTTGTCCAAAATAGGTACATGGAGCCTGGTAAGAGGATGTTTGGAAGTTGACAGTTGGAAAACTTTTTTAAGTTTCTAGAAATTATATTTATCTGATTTTCCTAACATGGAAATTAGAAGCCGTGTTTGAAAAAGCCCCCGTGTTTAACACAATGATGCACGTTGGAGAGTGGCTCCCCCATAATCCCCATCAGCTAGCCCTCACTCTCTCCAAATGAACTTGAAATCTAAATCGAAACAGTGCTCCATATGGACACATTGCTTCCAGACAAGTCCCTTGGCTCCAGGCCCCTCAAGAAAACTGTGACCCTCCCCAAAGCCCTTCCATTTAGAAATCGTAGGCAACCATCGATTAACACAATATAATATTTCTTCTTCAAATCATCAAAGCCAAATATATTAATAGGTGGTGAAATGTGAGAGTTTATTGTTATTTCAGTAGCTTATATTAATGACTTATTCTCTAACATCATAATTCATAGTCAGCTAACAGGGAAAGAAATAACAAGGAAACAGTGGACATCGGCTGGGTCATCAAATACTGCCTGAATAAACACCCACTTTTTCTTAGTCTCCATTGGCATTACTTCCAGTAGAAATACAGTAATTTGAGCTTGTGTGCAAGAGCCCCATAGCAGCCGCTTACAAAAGACATGTAATTTCAAACCAGCTTCCTTCAAGATAGCAGCGTCCTCAAGTGCAAGGTTGGTTATGGAAACCAGGGAAGTCATAGCCTCATGCTAAACCTCTTATCCTTCTTTTCAACGTCCCTTATCCTCCTCTTCCTTTTCCCTATCTCTTTTGTCCCATTGCTATTAACAAAAAAAATGGACCCCTAGCAGGAAATGCTTTTAAGATGTCTATCAATATATGTTGTTCCCTACAATAATATATATATATATATATATATATGCACACACACACACACACATATATATAAATCACTTGTCTTATATTCATATATATATACACAAATATGTACCATAAATATTATGTATATATAATACATAGTATATATGTGTATATAAATAAAACCTATATAGAAAATATATTTGGTATAGGCATAAACATGCATACATTTTTTTCCTTTAGTACTTTAACAGTTTATATCTTAAGTCACTCTCCCCCTCCTAAATGTCCCTTTCTATATAATTTTGGTTGTTGTTTTAAACCCATATCTCCTATGCTCAGCAAGTCAGAATGACCCTTCCTTGAGATCAAAGTCCCTGGACACTCTCAGTTGAGTGTGTCCAACCACTTGTTGGTTGTCAGCACTCTCCTAGGCGTTGTGGGGGAGGATATGGCATCTCGTGCCATGACTGTCACAATTAACTGGTCGTCTTATGGGAGAGGAGGTGGACCGGTGTGAAGCAACTACACAACAATGCCAATTGAAGATAATTAGCAATGATGTCACGCTGTAAATCGGTCTTTGAAATCATGACCTACATGCTAAAAATAGATTTCAGGTGAGTAAGGACCTAGGTGGGCAGAGAGATGTAAGAACAGGCATGATTCCAGGTTAACCTCAAAGTTTCCAAAACTGCTATCAGCGAGTTGTTTAGGTCAGAATTGAATCCCATTTCAGATCCTTTGTGAATTTTCACTTTTTAGGTATCTGTTGCTCTAGTTAAAAGGACTCAAATGTGGACATCTTTCTTCCTTCTTTAGCAGTGGGAAAACCACTCAGACAACAGTATAGGGCTGACTTTAACCCTCTTCTGTACCTACCTGGAAAAGATTTGGGGGCATTCTTCTTGTGCAAGACCCTTCGAGATTCAAGAAAAGCAAGATACTTCCACTAAAAGCTGTTAGAGGGAAATAAGTGAAAACAAAATGAGTTTTAATCTTACTCCCAAGGCATATTATGCATAATAATGTCTAATTCTAATCTTTTTTTTGTAAAATGAGTGATAATTTAGATGCACTAAAGTCAATATTTAATTACCCATGAGTTCAAAAGAATTTGTCCCTTTGCAAATGTGAAACTCTTGCCATAAGGAAGAAAAATTCAGGCTAAGATTTTGCCTCTAATCTAGATTTAAATAAAGATTGTTTTAAAATGTGCCTTAAAATGCTAGGTTCATCAATTCATGGTTTTATGTTAAGTAAGAGAGAGAAACTGCCCAGCGTACTGGCAGCCATAGAATATGGGACTCAGAAAAATCTCCATTTATTATTTTAAACAAAACTATATAAATAAACTATAATCTGCAGTGATACAAGTTTAAAAATTTCCATGTTTTTCCATTTGTCTGAATTTCAACTACAGATGGGAACTATTTAGGAATGCTTGGTTTTTAAACTCTACAGGACCCTCCCTAGAACTAGCTAACAAAATCTCTTAGCTCAAGACTTTGTGTTAGAACTCATTCTCCTTTGTGCATTTTAACAAGTATGTTATCTCAGGAAAGATCCCAGTTTAGCCCTTCGTAATTATCTCACTGTGTCAAACAGGTCTTCAATAGCTGACAAACTAGTCTACTTTCCACAAGAGAAAACATCATAGTGCAAATGTAGTGGACATCTGTTTGTCATTCATTTCTAAAGAAACTACTGCTGATCCAGTTGATCTCATAGTGTGTATAATAGCCTCTTTAGACTTTCTTTAGCAAGTGGTTAGCATCTTCAGTATCTTTTGGCCATTTGCAAGATAGGCTTTGCCTAATTGAAGGACTTTTTGGTAAATGTAGGAAAACCAAATTATTTTAAATGCAACACAACTTTCAGATAAATCCTCCAGTTGCTCCTTTGCAAAGTGAAGGATTCTCTTACAAAGCCAATAATTACTTCCTAATGCATGGGTTTTGCAGCTCTGGGATTCAATCCATCAGGTTTGCTTAAAACAGGTAGACCTGTCTTTATTTGCTAATCTAAGGATTGGTCTTTGGGCTCAACTGAAAGAAAGAAAGAAAGAAAGAAAGAAAGAAAGAAAGAAAGAAAGAAAGAAAGAAAAAGGATCTGAGAAGATTGCCCCTGTTGCACTTTTGTTTTCATGAAGTTGACTGCTGTTGTAAAGAAGGGGAATGTGAGGTCTAGAGATGGACTGAGCTGGGTGGAGTAAAATAGTCAAGATCGCAGCACAACCAGGATCTGAAGTCCTTTGATTTTCTCTTCACATTGACCAGGTTCTTTGGGAGACTACGCCCTACAAAAGAAAACAAACAAAATCCCGATATTCCACATCCCCCAAACAGGAGTATACATCTGCCACCGTGTCTGTTTCTAAACAAATTTGTATTCAAATTGATGCAAGCAAATTTGTAAATTGATGCGGTAAATCAAAGCCACTAGGGTGGAAAAAGACACAACTGGTTGGAGAGGCATGTTTTTCTAACCTGGAGAAATTAAAACTGAATATAAGACCTCCTTCCTACCAAGAAAGGCTGCACCGTGCCCTTTAAAAGTATCCTTCGCACGCCTCGTTCACATGCCTCTGTCTTATATTGCTGCCATCTGATCCTCGGGGAGGAAAAGAATCTTGCTTTGTCTCTGCCAGACCTTCAAAGGGAACGTAGCCCTTTGTTTCAGAGCTCTTTCTCCTTCACAAAATGCTGATACAGTTTCTACAAATGGTAGAAAATCTGATGGTGGGAGTGGGGCCAGGTTGGGCAGAAAAAGAATTTTCCTTCCTGCAACCAAGAGAGGATGCCCTTAAGTCATGTCCCCTGGGATAAAGAAGGTGTTCAATTGGTGGCCTAGACCCTAGGTGCTGAAGAGTTCCTTTCTGAGACTCTGCGTCAAGCAGGGTAAGAATTGGTGGGGGTTATGCCACGGAAATGCATGCCCATCTCTCTCTCTCTCTCTGTCTAAACTTGTCTGAAGATTTTTAGCTGAATGTTCTTTAAGGTGATCCATTTTCAAAAGGAAACCTCCAATTCTGACTGCTCAGCTTAATCAACCTCTTTGAACTTTTCCTTTCGGTTTTTCTGAATTCTCAGCGTGTTTGCTGAAGTTGAGCAAGAGGGCATTTCAGGAGATCAATCAGAGATAATAGGAGGCTTCTGAGCTTTCCCAGTTTAAAAGAAACACTGTTTTCAGAAATCATGAACAAGAGTACTATTATGAGCATTTAATTATTTCTATGAATACATTACAAACTCCTCCATCACTAGAATGCAATAACTAAAAACTGCCTTATAATGAAATTTAAATGAATTTCATTCCATGAAAATGAGACTTAAAAATCAGGCAGGCAAACAATGGCATCCCTCCCTCACTCCCTCCCCTGCCCCAACGCTGTTGGTTCCTCAAAACTGTCACTCCATCAAAACAAAAGAGGAATGTTGTCCCTGACATGTGAGGCATGATATAAATATAGCTTTCATCATTTCAAGATCCTATTCATATAACATTGTAGGGCAACTCCACTACTTCAAGGATATTGTGAAGTGTGTTTCTAAAAACCTAAAGAAAGTTGCATGCCAGGCGTGATGGTGCATCCTGTAATTCTAGTGACTTGGGAGGCTGAGGCAGGAGGATGGAAAGTTGGAGGCTAGCCTCAGCAACTTAAAGAGACCCTGTCTTAAAGTAAAAAAAAATTAAAAAATAGGGGCTGGAGTGATGGCTGGCGCTTGCCTTGCATGTGTGAGTACAGGAGTTCAAACCCCAGCACCACATACACAGCAAAGTTTAGGAGCAACAGAAGTCACATGAAAAACTAAATAAAAAATGGTTTCTCTCTCTCTCTCTCTCTCTCTCACTGTCCCTTTTTCTTTAACAAATAAATAAATAAAATAAAATAATAAAAAATAAAAAAGATTAGGGATGTCACTGAGTGGTAAAGTGGCCCTGGGTTCAATCCCCAGTACTCTAAATAAATAAGTAAAGTAAAAAACTTTACTTATTTATTTAGGGTTTTTTAGAGGTAGAAGCATACATCACCAATTATATATTTGTTCTATTATGTAAATACTCAAAATACGAATCTTTGTGAAGAAACCAAAAGCCTGAGGTCTAAACAATACAAGATTGAGCTTTAAGTTCCCAAAGTAAGAAAGGAAATGAAACACATACAACTTTGGCTATTTAAGCATTATTTATGCAACTTATGGTGCTTTTGTTTTTCTTCCTGATTATACTTGGATTCTGGTCCATTGAGCCTCAGGAATTTCCCGAGATGATTGGTTTGGTAGGAGAGTAGATTTCAAAGTCATGTTCAAGTATCTGTTGCAGCTCAGATCAAAATGTTAAAAGGCGGGGGGCAGATATGTTTTTAAAAAGTACTTAATGTTGTGACATAGTATTATAATGCAACAATAGGCCCTCATTTACTAGGATACTTACAAGGAGTTGTGATGCTGGCAACATGCCTATGGTCGTGAAAAAATCGTAAGAGTCTAAGCTGTATATAAAAGATTAGTTCAAATATTTAAAAGAAATATAGAAAGCAAGAATGATGCGATGGGGTCAGGGTTCAGGGTGGAATTTGTTTTTCTGGCTTCCTGTTCTTTCACATTTTTCTAGTAAAGATATATTATTTTTCTATTCATGATTTTAAAAAAAAGAACAGAGAGAGAGAACAGAGAGAATCAATTTTTATTAACTTTCAAGTGACCTTTTATTGCTCCAGCACTTCACTGAATACATGGTGCTGGGGTTTGAACTCACGTCCTTGTGCATGCCAGGCAAGCGCCATAACTGCAAAGCCACTGCTCCAGCCCCTCCATTCGTGATTTTTAATGAAGTTTTCAAAGCTAAATTCACTTTTATGCCTTCTCTGGACTCCATGATTCTTAGCTAATCCTTGTGTTATTTTTGCAAAGGTTGGATTTAGAGAATCCACTCAGTCATTCTCATGGAGATTACCAAGGCCCATAGGTTCCCAAGGACTGTGGTCCCAATCCAGTGTCACAGAAAAGTGTGGATCAAAAGGCTAACTTAGGCAGGTTTCTGTATACGTGCAACTCACGATGTACCCACAATGACGTTTGGGTCAGTGATGGACTGCCCATGTGATAGTGGTTCCATAAGATTATATGACCTAGTGACATCGTGGCCACCCAGGTTTGTATTCGTATACTCTATGATATTTGCACAATGATGAAATCACCTAAGGATGCATTTCTCAGAACCTGTCCCGTTGTTAAGCAACACATGACTTTACCCTGCATATGCGTTAAATGACCGTCACTGATTATCAAGAATTACATTTTAATAGGCAAACAAAAGATACTTTTTAAAAAATTCCTCCAGGAAAAAAACATCTGTTTTTTTAGAAGCTTAGAAACTAGTGAACCACAGCTTAAAAGGAAATACAAAGAGAAAGCGGAGGATGGTTCCAAAAGAGAGACTCGGTGGTTATTTCATAGAGGCTGAGCATCAGAAGAGACCTCTTTTTTAGGTCAGAGACATTTCACCGGGAGCTCTGCCACAGCTGGGACTAGAATGGAGGGCCCAGCAGAAACACCACTCTGATAATCAGGCAGAATAGCTTAGCCTGGAGCTAGAACAAGAGGAGGTGGAGTCAAGAATACAAAGTTGGGGGCTGGAGCGGTGGCTTGGTGGTTACGGCGTTTGCCCTGCATGTACAAGTACACGGGTTCAAACCCCAGCACCCACATACACAACTAAGTGTCAGGGCAACGAACATGTGAAAAATTCAATAAAAATTGATTCTCTCTGTCTCTCTCTCACTGTCCTTCAAAAAAAAAAGAGAGAAAATACAGAGTTGGAGGGAGTTTTGTTGAAATCAGGGTGACAGTTGACAAAAGAAGCCCTGACGCATGGGGCTGGACAGAGGCAGCCTCACCTTGGAATTCGAGGCACCTGAATCAAACGAGACTCTGTTTTATTGCTTATAACCGCCTGCCTGAGGCCAGATTGGACCCTTGTTGATTACCATCAGGAGGAAAGTTGTTTTTATCAGCACCCTGGCCAAGATCAGCCAGCGTGTATGCTGCTCTCCCTGCGATGGCCTCCAAGGGAGAGAAGCCAGAGATATAAGCCAAGGGTAGAAGGAAGAATTCTAAGCTCAGGGCTCAGTGCGGCTGCAGCATGTGCCTGGTTATACCTGCTGAAGGCAGCGATGCTAATTAAATTGGCATTATCACCACCGCCGCAGCTCCTTGAGAGCATTCACATTTCAACTTGTAGTCTGTGATATCATCACTGTCTTTTCTGTAATCCTTTCCCTTATGTGACCTCCTGCCTCGGCTGCTGTAGGGGGACCATTTGATTGGTCCTGTCGCTTCTACCTTAAACATATCCAGAAATCAACTACCAGTCCTCCTCTGCTCCCTCCCATCCAGATAGGCCAAGTCATCATTCATCATTTCTGTTTGTTTTTTTTTTAAGTATTTAATTGACAAAGATTGAAAATATTCAAGATGTACAATGTAATTTTATCACAATCGAGTTCATTACACAGGCAAGTGTGTAGCTCAGTGGGAGAGCGCTTGCCGAGCATGCCTGAGGCCCTGGATTCAAGCCAAAATTACTCATAGAAAAAAAAAAAACCTAGAGCAACAAAACGTTTGGGGCTGCAGAGGTGCTCAGCAGTAGAGCACTTGCACGGCATGCAGGAGGACCTGGGTTTGATCCCCAGCAACACATACACAACCAAGTGGAGCAAAGACAAATGATAAAGTAAATAAAATTAACTCTCACTCTCATTCTCTCTTTAAAAACAATCACAGCAATCCATCACAATTCCTGCTCTATCTTAGAGCCTCAGAATTTGTTCATCTTGTAGCTAAAGGTTTGACCCTTTGACTAATTTCTCCCCATGTCTCCCATCCCTATCCCCTGTCAACCACCATTTTATTCTGTTTCTATCAGTTGGTAAGTTGTCATCATTTCTTACCTAGATTATGACAAAAATCTCCAGATCATCACCTTGTGTCTTCAAATATCTCTCTATAATCCTTTGTTCATATAACAGCCAGAGCGATTTACATAAAATACAACTCATAGGTTGATGCTGCCCTGCTGCCTACTGCTATAGAGTGGCTGTCAGAGGCCTGTGTGTTAAAAGCTTGGACCCAGCATGGCACCATTGGAAGACGGTGGAAACTGTAAGATGTGGGGCTTAGGGGGAGGTTTTAGGTCATTGGGGACATGCATCTGAAAGGGATAATGGGACCTCAGCTCCCACAATCCTTTCTTTCTCTTTTTTACTTCCCAGCTATGAGGTGAGCATCTTTGTCCCACTGTGCCCTCCCTGCCATGATGAGCTGCTTTGCCACAGGTCCAAAGCAAAAGATCGTGAACTGAAACTATGAGCCAAAATAAACCTTTCATCTTTATATGTTGATTATGTCAGGCATTTCTTACAGTAATGGAAAGCTGACTAACAAACCTGCTTATTAAACCCTGCATGCTTTTCCTGTGCATGAGCATCAACCCAAAGCATTTGCTGGGCCTCCATGACATGACCTAATCATCTCTGACCTCTCTGAGTTCATCCCATGTCATTCTCTCCCACAGCCAGCAAGCTCAGGCTACCTCAATTTTCCACCTCTTTCTGGAACCCACCAAGCCTGCTCCTATCTTGGATCTTAGCACTTCTTGGTGGCTTTGCTAGTAAAACTCTTGCCCATACTCCTTTAAATATATAGATATATAAATATCTCTATATATATCTAGATATATATCTAGATATATATAGATACATATAGCTATATATAGATATTAAATATCTATATATAGTATATATCTATATATAGATATATAAATACATAGATATATAGATATAGATAGATTTAAATGGATAGATATATTCATGGAGAAACTGTTAGTAAAAACTTTTTTAATGCAGTTCTGGAAATATAAGTCTTTTGGAAAGTGGGGTGCATTGGAGAAAGGTAATAAAAGTTATTCAAAGTTACTGTTGATTGCTTTAGTACAAATAAAGGTTTGTACCCTTTGACCAATTTCTCCCCATGTCTCCCATCCCCATCCCCTGTCAACCACCATTTTATTCTGTTTCTATCAGTTGGTAAAGTTGCCATCATTTCTTACCTAGATTACGACAAAAATTTCCATATTTATGTATATATTAAATATATATATTTATATATGTGTATCTTTCAAAACAATGACCATATCTAAATATTTTGCAAAATACTAACACTTTGTTAAGCAAAGTGATCTGTGCTTTGCAAATATTTGAAGTCTGAAAGCGTGTATAAATGAGGCTGGTGGCCAGGGTCTTGCCTGAGGAAGAATGAACCTAACTGACACCCCCAATCGTCCTCTTGGATGACATCTCCTCAGTAACTTTTCCAAAATCTGGGTTCCGGACCTGTTTTCAACCTCCTCTTTACACATCTTGTCTTCTTGTCATTCAGCCTAAGTGTCCCTCCACAGAGAAAACTTCCCAACCACCCAATCCTAGTAAGCTTTTCCCATCACTCTGTCTCCCTCGGGTCATTTTATTGACAGCTACTAGCACAATGTGAAGTGATCTTATTTAGTTTAGTTATTTATTTGCTTGTTGGCTTACCTGTTTATTTTTGTTTTTCCGCAGTAGAACTCCAGATTCGCTAGAGCAGGGATTTGGTCTCTTTTGTTCGGGGCCATTGCCCAGGTGCCCAACACTGTTGTCTTTTCATAGGTAGTGCCAGAGGTTTGTACTGAAGCAATCGACAGTAACTTTGAATAACTTTTATTATCTTTCTCCAATGCGCCCCACTTTCCAAAAGAAGACTTTTATTTCCGGA
Source organism: Aplodontia rufa (assembly GCA_004027875.1). Classification (NCBI taxonomy): domain Eukaryota; kingdom Metazoa; phylum Chordata; class Mammalia; order Rodentia; family Aplodontiidae; genus Aplodontia; species Aplodontia rufa. The sequence goes on from PVKS010001283.1 coordinate 121,702, forward strand.
ACTGCATTAATAAAGTTTTTACTAATAGCTTTCCCATGAGATGGACATGCCGTGGTGCTCCAGCCAAAATCCAAGAAATCTGACATTTGAGTTCCCTGAACAGCCTCATCGGGCGTAAATGTACAATTCCTGTTAGCTTCTTTAAAGTGTTGAAAGTGTCTCAAGGATACTTTCCCTTTACTCTTCCCAATCACCATCTTTTTAGATCTCTGGTGTTAAAAAGTCCATGCTCCAATCCTAATAGATTAACGTTTAGGAATTTTGCCACTCTCAAGACCTATGATTCTGTGCAGCACTAGAGCATGTCGGCTGCTAAAAAACTAAAAATGGTTACCCTCCATCCAGAGGCATGCTTTCTTTTATTTGTCTATTTGGGTAAGATGAATTAAAGACCCACAGCCAGTTGGATTATCTGAGTTAAAAACAAAGACTAAAAAAAAAACTAAAACAAAAAGAAAACTAAAAAACAAAGGAGCCCACCCACTGGCACCCACTTTAACTAAAGAACCCCTGGTGAATCGTCCTGTAAAAATCGATCCACTCCAAAAATGGTAGGGCCCTGTGCTTGATAGGAAAGCTCTGTCGTATCTTGCAGTCAGCAAAAAAAGTTTTTACAAGAATGAAAATAAACACACCCATGGTGCTATAAATAAAGGGTGAAAACGGAGCCAAGCTCAAAGGCTAGCTATCAAAGCACAGGGGAACCACCAGCAGCTGTTCAGAGAATTGCCGCACGCCCCCTGACGATGGAGGTACCAACGGTTCATAATTAAGAATTCTAATTTCATGCTCAGCCTCAAAAGAATCATTACTAATATCATTTGTTTGTCAACTTAAGTTTTAGCACATCTGATTTACTGCAGGAACTGGAACAAAAAAAAAAAAAAAATAGCACGTGCCCAGACTCAAATTTAATTGGAGTTGCATTTTTGAAGAGAAGAATACTTCTAGTAATCAACAAACTCTTCCCAAAGTATTTTTATAACTGCTATTTGGCATATTCCAAAGGAATGACCTTATTTTGCGTAAGCTCGTCTGCTCATCTAATTGCCATGCAGTTGAAGCTCAGTGGAATCGCCAGGTGGGAGGGGGAGCATGCTCAGCCTTCCAACAAAATCATCATTCATTTTGTTCAATGGGCAGCCTGGAAGGAAATTTGAAATTGAAATTTGACAAGCACTTCTTTAGAGCACTTGAAAACAGAAGAACAGCTTTGAACCACTTGCTTGTGTCCTAATGGGAGGGAGCTGGCAAGAAAAAGAAGGAGGAGAAAAAGTCACTAGATCCGTTCAGTCCAGGAAGCATTTCATCCCGAGGAGATGTGCTCAAACCTGCCACTTCTGTTTCCGTTTTTAATTTTTTGTAGTGCTGAGGAATTGAACCAAAGGCCTTGGAGGCAAGTGGGTACCACTGAGCCACATCCCTGGCCTGCCATTATTTTATACTAACCAATGTTAGTGGTGTGATTAGCTTTTTAATAAATGGTAAAATTTGATTTCAGTTTTATTTGCTTTAACTACTTCATGATGCAGATCTGCTTTTAATCATATTTGTGTGAAAGGTAAGACCAGTTCTCCAGGGAGAAGACAAACCCAAGAGTCAACTTAATGGATATATCCTATCCTTTAAGAAAGTAACACCAAAGACCAGCATTTTACTAAGCTTTAGCTTATTTCTGGGTCCCCAAAGCCCCTCACCTGTTTTTCTTTTTCTTTTTTTCTATTTATGAAAGAAAGGTACACACGCATGAACTAATGATGCCCATTTGGTGGAAGTCGGGTTTGTGTTCCCTAGAGATGAAGAATGAAACCGAGGGACTCCAAGGCACGCATGATAGACAGACTTTATTTTAATAATAGAAAGCACAGTATAAGGAAAAGAGCAGACTTCCCCCAGAGTGGGAGAAGGGGACAGAGTCGAAGAGGCAGTTAGGTTTGCATGTTTTATAGAGTGATCTCCCTTCAATTGGTCATCTTCTCCTTTCCCCCAAACCTAGGACATGGGCGTAGGAAATTATGGTTGGGTTCAGCCCTGGGTTTGCACCTCAGGCATCAAAAGAAAGAATGTGGCACCTTGCTTAGCAGAAGGGAGTGTCTGCATCTGGACCCACCTTGCCAGACCCTTCTTACTAGCATAGGGGATGTCAAATTGATCTTAAAAGAAAAAGAATCGGTTTTCACTTGATTGACTGAAATGTTTTAACTACTCTGACTGCCTGACTTTTCCCCCTGTCTCACTAAGAGACAGAAACTCCTGTTCTGAGGTTTTATTCAACTCTGTATGAATGACTTAGAGCGAATTGCCATGTGGTGCATTGTCTGATCATCCCTATCCCTTCTCCTTAATCTTTCTCGCAGTGAAATAGGCCTCAGTCCGAATCTCAGGGACCAAGAGTATTTAATTTCTAAGTCTTCTTTCTGCATCTGTAAAGAGGAGCATAATAATATAACTTTATGGGGTCGATGAAATGGTCACATGAAATAAAGCTGGTAAAGCCCCAGATGGTGTCTGACACATGGAGGCCACTTGGGGACAGTCGGTGTCATCCAACTTCTTTGGGCGACCCCTCCCTTTCCCTTCTCTCCTCCCCCTCATTTTGCTCTGGATCCTACATCCTTAACATAGCATATGTGTGGTATAGTCCAACAAGGTTGGTGGAGGTATATTCCATTTTCTTTCCCTATTCTTCTGCTGCCTGATTAAAGACCACGAAGAATGAAAAATGACAACTAAAAAGAGCCTCCCCAATCCATTCATTTCCACACCTTTGCAAGTGGTGTTAACTCCCCTTGGACAAGGTAATCGTGCTCAGGCATAAAGCACAAACGCAGGAGTTGAGAACTATAGGGGATGGAGTGGGTCAACATCTGCCTTGGCCTCCTCAGAGGAGAAGAAGGACAGCCACAGGGAGCCAGCATTCTCCTCCGCCCAGGGCACCACATCTACTTATTGCTGCCATTTTTGGGCTAGCTTAATCTTTTGCCTACTTTATGTATGAGTATACTGCTTCCCACTCTTCCAGTTCCCGTCTGTTAATGTTTAATCTGCATTCTATGTAGCACTTGGAGTGTTTGGAGTCAACTATGCTCTGAGCTCCCTAAGATTTAGAACAAAGATAACTTTGTTAAAAGATAACCAACAGTGGAGATTGCAATCGATCATAATGAGAATTGCTATCCCTTGCTAACCATTCAAATCTTTAGACTAACATCTAATGTCATCCAGTAGATCTTTGATTACATTGCTGCAGTGTTTTCAACTAGTTACAAAATAAAGTGGTTTAGGGAAATTCCTCGTGTTAGATTTTCTGTGAATAGAAAATAACCTTTTTCTCAACTTTGAAGCTGATTTAGAACCTATGGGTGTTTTAATCAGAGAATTTGTTATTTCCATTGTGTTTAAAGAGGACAGAACATGCATTACACCAAATACAATTGTGAAATATACTTCGAGGGCTTAAAAAATTTAGCAAGATCACTGTTACTGTTTCTTCCACGAGAGGCTGATCTCAGTGAAGTACTTCTAGACCTACTTCAGTGTCTTGTGTATAAGATCAGGGATGGGTAAATGACAATAGAGAAAATAACAGGAAACATGCAGAGGAATATTTCACGAAAGATCTTCACAAAGACAAAATAATAAATTTGTCTCCATATCCCCATGTAACTTTGAAACAGAACTGGGCAAAGCCAGGGGCCAGAGGCAAGCTTTATTTCCAAAGGACAGCAATTCTTCACTGTCTCTACTTTCCTTGCTAACCCAAGACAACCCAATGGATCTTATAAAGTATTGCTTACCAAGTTGTGGGATGTTGGGAGAATTCTAGAAGATAATGAGCCCAAATAAAGAAACTTCCTAGCCCTGTCAGCTTAAGGATGCATCTCACAGCATTTCCTGAGCAGTTACCATTTGCTAAACCCTGACAACATATCAGGTAAAGTTAGGATTTTAGATGTTTATATACGATGCTTCCTTTAAGTGAGAAATATCTAGAAACTTCTGCCCCATTGCTCCATATTTGACTAGGACCTTCTTTTCATTCAGGTCTCCGCACAAATAGTACCTTTTCCAAGACCTTCTCTGACCATCCACACTTGAGCTGCATCCCCCCACACACCTTTAACTCTTCACTTCGTTGCCCCAGTTTATTTTCTTTATAGACCTATGACTACATGTGATTATTTTAAATATTAATTTGTGGGCTTATTGGGTTTATTAGATGTCTCCCCTCTAAAATGCAAGCTGCACGCAAGCTGGACCTTGCCTTGTCTGTTCTGGGTATTTTCCAGGTGACTGATACACTCTAGACAAATGAATGCAACAACAGAAGCTCACCTTCCAAAGTGCTATCACTGAACGGATGCCACAAGGCCATGGCTGCACTCAAATGTCTTGTGCTTGGTCCTTCAGAGGCTGAAACTATGATTGGTCGAGATTTGGAGAAGATTATGGACTCCTTCCTTGAAAGCAATGAATTCCATGGATAGGAGTTAGCCAGGTGACCAAGCAGTGGGGAGACACCCTGGGCACAGAGACCAGCTCACAGAAAGACATGGTTGCCTGAAAAAACTTCCAAATTCTCAGATTTGTAAGTATTTTGGTGTAACTGAAGGGGTCATCAAAGGGCAAAGACAGGTGAAAATCTAAATGGAGACAGAGGAGAGGCCAAATATTAAGACAGAAAGTCTAAGGCATTCAGCATGTGATTGAAAGATTTTTAAGTATGGAGGTAATGAAATACAATGATAAAAACCAGTTCATGGCTTTTGAGGCAGTTAAGCCTAGATCCAAGCTCATTATGTGAGCCACTGTCTGGGCCTCAGTTTCTTTATCTGTAAAATGGAGATAATAATAGTATCCACCTCGCAATTTATTGTAAAGATTAATGCCTGCAAAGTTATTTAGCCCCATGCTAGGTACATCAGTGTGCAATAGTTCTTAGTTTTGATGGTTGGTTTTGGGATTAGCATGATTATTTCACATTTTAGAAAGAGCTCTCTTGTGGAAAGGGACCAAGGAGGTGGGAGGAGGTTGGGGGGTAGTGCTTGAGGGGTACTGGCCAAGTTATAGTGTTGTATTGTGGGCATGTATGAATATGTAACAACAAATCCCTTCATTATGTGCTACTGTAAGGCAGCAATAAAAATTGAGGAAAACTAAATTTAAAAAAAAAAATAAAGTGCCCTCTAGCATAATTGCAAAGCAGTCATTGACAGGTAGGTTTTATGACCAGAAAAACAGTTTAAAATAACTTTATGGAAGTATAATTTATGCACAAAAAGCTGCATGTGGTTAAGTATACAATTTGATGAAATATTATTGAGAAATTTGGGGACCAATATAGGAAAGTTAATATTTGTCTATCTGTATCTATCTATCATCTCAATATCTATCTATCTATATATCTATCTATCATCTCAATATCTATCTATCTATCTATCTTTCTATCTCCTCTCCACCAGACCAGACCAGACTTCCATGCCACCACTGTGGTCATGAACCACGTGTAGCCCATCAAGCTGGACAGGATCACAAAAGCACTGGGCAGGACATGCTAATATGAACGGTGCACACAAGCATGCATGGATTTCTGGGCCATAAAGCTATGCCGTTATTCACATTGCAAAAGGCCTTGTGCAGGACTTCCTGTTAGAGAGAGTAAGAGGTAAAAGGCTGGGTACTGAATGTCAACTATTGGACTCACAGGCTGATTGTAGCTGGTAAATAACGCATTTATATTGTGTGTAAAGAGTAAGTGCATATGTATAAACACACATGTATATATTAAAGATGATCTATTATTAACCAATTCAAAAGAAATAATTTTAACATCAAAGTAGGAAGAACATTCTCTTTAAACAAAAGGTAAGTGTTTAAATTGAACAGGTATGCTTTATGGAAATTACACACTGCATGATTTTCAACATTTTTCCATAGATTAGTGAACATTCTGTCCTAGTTTGGCATTTGGAAATCTCTGAAACTCAGCCTTTATTAGAGAGTGTGAACCTGGGTGCAGGGAGTCAACATAGGTGACAATTGGTCCCAGAAAGAACTTGTGAAGAACTGAACCAAGGATATGAAAATGGATATGGAAATGTGGATGATCCAATCAAGAAATATTCAGAAGATAGATTCAGCAGGACATGGATGCCGGCGATGAGTGAAGGGGAAAGGTCAAGGTGGGACAATGGGAAGAAGGCGGGTAGTGAGGAGAGGGAGAGGCTTGATGGACGAGCATGCCATGCTTTAGTTTGTAATGCATCGGCTTTGGAGTTCTAGCTGGATGGCCCCATAGAAAGTTCTAACAGGAAGCTGGGATGTATGATCTGAAGCCCAGAGAAGCAGTCCAAGCCGAGGATACAAAATTGGACCTCATCAGCTTCACTGAGATGTTGAAAGCCACTGGAGTTAAAGATGTGCAGTCTGAGAAAAGAGAAAGGAAGGAAGGTGAGGGGGTGAAAAAGAAGCTGAAATTATCAACCTGGAAAACAACATTTAAAGGTCAGACACAGTATGGAAATTAGTGGCGGAGATGGAGAGGGAGCAAAGAAGTGGTTAGAAAATCTGGAAAGGGTGGCCTCATGGAAAACCATGTGCCCTTTTTAAAAGAAAAATGACCTTGAGCATTTCTAGAATATCATACAGCTGTTGGGCACTATGCTAAATGCTTTATAAACTCTTTCCTCAAGCCCTCACAACAGCCCTACAAAGTGGATACTGTTATCAGTCATATTCTATGCCTGAGATGCTCTCATTTTACCCGGATCAAGTAAACCTGTCCGCAGTGCTAGTAGTGAGTGGTAGAGCTGGAATCCAGCCTGACTCCAGAGCCCCTCAAGGCCAAGGGAGCGGCCTGTAGTGTGGAGCAATCAGAACATTGGACAAGGGTGACAGGTTGTAGCAGGTGTCTTCACATGGCATTTGGCAGCTGAAAAATCTTAGCTTGAGAGCACGTGAGGAGGAGGATGCCACACTGAAGTGGAGAAGTCTCCAAGCATAGCCTTTGTACATGAGCATCACACAACTCCAGGAGCAAAAATTCCCATCTGTTTCAACACAAGCCACTCCTGCAGTTGCATGGCGTACAGCCTGCATGAGGGTTCATCGGAATGCAGGGGACATGCTCCCAGAAACAGTCATCCTGCAGCATCCCCGGGGGGAAAGTTTCCAGGACCTTTCATGAACACCCAAATCTGCAGATGTTCAAGTGTGTTATATAGAATGCCATAGCATTTGCTTCGAACCTACATACATCCTCCTGTGTACTTTAAATCATCTCTTGTTTAATTTTAATACCCAATACTATATAAATACTATGCAAATAGTCATACTGTTTTGTTTAGGGAATCATGATAAGAAAAAAAAGTCTGTGCAAGTATAATACAAATGTAATTTTTTCCTTTTGTTCCATTTGTGGATGGGTGAATCTGTGAATGCAGAACCCGAAAACATGGGAAGTGCCTGAACTTGAGTGAAGGAACAGAGAGGGTGGGAGTTGGAGAAGAGCTCTGAGAAATGGGACAGCCTAGATATGGAGAGATTTCTTCTATGGGGAGGAAATGTGAATAGTCCCAGCTCACCTATTTTTTTTCTGCATATGTATTACTAATGTTATCTTTTTCGCTATCATTTCCTGATTTGGACCATAAAATAATATGGTCAACCCTAGATAGAGGACCCAGGAGAGAGGGAGAAGCAGGAGGATGAAAGAGAGAAGGATAATGTATTGAAATGGGTTTCTAGAGACAGAGAAGGTGGTTAGAGGGCAGGTGGAAGTCTGAGCCTTGGAAGGGAGGAGGCACAGGGCTTCCCCTCAAGCAGAGAGTGATGAAAGTAAGTGTGGATACCAACAGGCAACAGGATGGATACAAATTTGTGAGATTCCTTTACTTGACCCCTTTTCTCTGTGGGGTAATAACCATGAGGTCACAGTTTGGGGTTCAAATTCTGAGGTCCAGCTGGCCTTCCATGGAACGAGCCTTTTCACAGATGTGGTTCCATTGATCTCTATAAGAAAAGGCAGAGGTGTGGATAGATCTACGCTGAACATGAACAAATAGCTGAAAACATTCTCTAAGAGTAACTAGCTGAGTAGTGCACCTATCCCATGGACATAGAGGTACCTTATTTCACTAGGATAATTATAACAGGAGCTTACCAAGAGCTTATGCTAGAAAATGTTCTAAGTTTTAAATCTTTATGTTTTGATAGAGTATTCTAAATGTATGTACTTTTATATTCTTAATTTTATCATTTCTTTAAAAAAAAACTAGATGCGGAAAATAAGTAACTTACTCAAGCTTCCAAATATAGTCAATATCAGAGTCAGGATTTGAATTCAGGGCCTATACTCACCCAATATACTCTTTCTGTCCTTCTCTTGCTCTCTAATCTATGTAAGTTCATTTCAGGCCATATCTTTTCTCACTGGCCTTACGTCCAATGTTGTCAGTGTGATAGATTAATTATGTCTGAAACCTCCAAAAAAAAGTGAGCCGGTGATCTGATATGAAGTCTCCTGGTGCTCTGAACTAGAGGCCAGGTTAAACAGGGTAATCGGTTCCTCTGTAAGATAGTGAGGGCCTGAAAGAGCTCTTCCCTGAAAGCTGTAGTCTGCATGCTGGAAGAGGTGATGCTAACTGGATTATTCAGGTTAGGATACATGGCCCTGAAATCCAACCCCGTGGATCCTTGCTGAATAACCCAAGAAACTGAATCAGCAGTGACAGGGCCTCTCTGGCAGCAATCCTGCTCCAACAGTGGGAACCTCCCTGTCATGTGGAAGCTTTGGAGACCAAGCTTGAGGCTGTGAGAAGCTTGTAGATTCTTTATGCTGCTCCAGTAAGTGTTGATATAATGTTCAATATGTTTGTTGATAGTGCCACTATTTTTCTTGGTGAATACAAAGAAACACAACTTGAACATGTAGAATAATTATGGATCAATCAAAAACAAAAAAAGTATACGCCATGATCATGCTAGAAATTATTGGAGTACAAGATAAATAGAGTTTGGAGTTTACAACATGAGATTAGCATTAAGGAAAATTCACTTGCCTACTCTCAGGAGAATGTAAGGTTTAATGTAATAAAAAAATTTTGGATAGTTTTATTACTTTTGACATTAATTTTTTAAAAATAGTGGGCTGATTTCTATGGCAATGAAAATCAAGAATAATGACTATGCTTTATGATACCAGTTTGGTCATAAATTCTACACTTTTTGGGGCATATTTATCATGATTTAACATAAATTATATAATAATTCAATAATTCCATAATGGTGATAGGACTCATTCTGTCTTTTTGTTTCTTGGAACATCTTAGAGGAAACTCATTCTTATGTACATTTGAAATTTACCAAGAAGGAGCTGGAGCGGTGGCTCAGCGGTTTCGGCGCTTGCCTGGCAAGCACGAGGACCCGGGTTCAAACCCCAGCACCACGTACACAACCGAGTGTTGGAGCAACTAAGGCCATGTGAAAAACTAAATAAAGTTGATCCTCTCTTTCAAAAAAAAAAGAAAATTACCAAGAAAATGTGGCTGCTTCTCAAGAAGTCTTTATTTCCTCATTTGTTAAAGAGAAAAAGATACAGATGATATCATTTCTAAGCTTCCTTCCAGCTCCAGCATTGGATAATTCAATAACCCCATCATCTGAGCAAAAGAGGGGTCAGTCCAGAGGTAGTGGACACCTGTAATCCCAGCTACTCAGGAGGCTGAGGCAGGAGGACTGCAAGTTGAGGTCATTCTGGGCAATGCAGGGAGACCCTATCTCAAAATAAAAAGGTCTGGTAGGTTCAATCCCCAGTACTTAACCCCGCCCCCCGCCTCCAAACGTAGGACCACATCAGGAAGAAAGGCATTGTGTGGCACCAGCAGGTGACAAACAAGAATTACTTTTCTAGTGGCCTGTGAATTTTTAGACTGCTCAGTTTACACCATTGTGTTTGTAAAGGTGACCTGTGGCCATTATATCATAGTGCTCTCTCCTGCCTTCCTTATATCATTTCCTAACTAAAACATCCACCCGTCCTTGATGCAGCCTGAGTTTTTGTCCCAAAATGCCCTCCCTCTTTGCTCAGACTCCAGTAATAAATTAGGTAAAAAAAATTTCAAACCAAGTGATGAGTTGTTAAGCACTACTATAGGAATACCAGGCCCTTTGAAAGCACCTTCCCCACGGGAAGGAAAACCAACTCAGCCTTCAGGTGAGCGGAGTTTAAGCAGGTTAAGGCCAGGTGAACAGGTGGGGTGGCTAGAAGGGAACAGAGACCAAGACTCAAGGCTGGAGGGGCTTAGGGACGGGAAGCGTCCTGAACTGCAGGTGGATGCTGGAGAGATGCGGTGGGATTGGGATCAGGGAAGGGCAGGAGAAGGAAACTGGAGGCAAATCTCCAAGGGTTTCGTGGTTATGATGAGCAGTTTGATTTACTCCAACAGTAATGGGAGCTATTGAAAAGTGTTGAGCTGGAGAATGCCCTGATGAAATTAGTTTTTTAATAATAGGATGGAAAAAGTCTTCTGAACTCCAATAGTACCCTTTGTCTGTGAGCTTTTAGGCAGTCATCATTGTATTGCATGTGTATAGTATGATTTTACAGTGTAAATCTTTGAGGTGACTCAAACATTGGAGCCAAAGAAGAGACTTAACTTACAAATTTTAGGTGTGACTGGGGTTGTGTTATCACATGGAGACCCTGTCCCTGGGACACATAAAATATTAGCTGCCAGCTGCTGTTTGTTAGGAAATCCCAGACTGTACATGGGATTGTGGGCACCTGAAAACCACACATCCTTGGACAAAGCCAGATGGAAGTAGCCAAGGTCTCCTTCAAGGTCCATGCCGTTGTCCCTGCCCCTGTCCCCACAGTGCATGGTGGCCCACAGGGTACCCCACAGGCATTGTTGCATCCTCCCTCTGCCTCTTGTAGCATTTTCCTATGCCCTGATCATTTGTAAATGACAATAGATGGCATGATGAGATAATTCACTAAGGAAATACCTGATAAAAGGTTTCATTATTATTTCACAGAAAATAATGCTTCCATGTACTTTTAAATTCAAAAGTTTTCTTGAGAAGATACTTAGAGAATGACCCTAAGATGGAAATCATTATAGACCCTTTCTGTAGTAGATAGGGAAGACTTTTTTTTTTTTTTTAAGAGAGGGAGAATGAGAGAGAGAGAAGAGAGAATCAACTTTATTTTTTTCATCTGGCCTTTGTTTCTCTGACAGTTGTATGTGTGGTGCTAGGGTATAAGATACTTTTTCTTTAAACAGCTCTATTGAAATATAATTTACATATTATGAAATCCATCCAATAACCATATTTTTTTTAAAGAAAGGCACAAGAGAGAGAGAGAGAGAGGGAGAGGGAGAATCAATTTTATTTAGTTTTTCATGTGGCCTTTTTTGCTCAGACACTTCGTTGTGTATGTGGTGCTGGGGTTTGAACTCGTGTCCTCCTGCATGCAAGCACTGTAACTGCTGAGCTACCACTCCAGCCCCAACCATAAGGTTTAGAAAGCAAACCATGTGTCTAACCATGGATGTGCATACAATGGAATATTATTCAGCCTTAAAAATGAAGGAACTTTTGACACATTCTACAACATGGATGAACCTCAAAGACATAATATTAAGTGCAATAAACCAGTCACAAAAAGATGATTCCATTTGTTGAGGCACCTAGCAAGTAAACACATATAGAAACAGAAAGCAGAATGTTGGTTGCCAGGGTAGGGGAAGGAAGGGGGGTTGTTCAATGAGTACAGTTTCACTTTCGCAAGATTAAAACAGCTCTGTGATGGCAGTCCTCAAGAATACAAATAATAGGGGCTGGAGAGTTGGCTCAGTGGTTACAGTGCCAGCCTGGCATGCGTCAGGACTCAGGTTCATACCCCACCACCACCTACACAACAGTGTGTTGGAGCAACGAAAGCCACATGAAAAACTAAATCAAATTGATTCTCTCTCTCTCTCTCTCTTTCTTTAAAAAAAAAAAAGAATACAAATGATGATACACGCTGGAAAGGATGTGGAGAACAAGGAACAGTTTTACAGTGTTCGTGGGATAGTAAATTAGTACACCCTGGATGGAGGTCAGTCTGGAGGCTCCTCAAAAGACTAGGCATGGAACCATCGTATATCTCAGTTATACCACTCCTTTCTCAGTATTTATACTAAAAATTAAAGACATGTTACGACAGTGACATGTGCATACCCATGTTTATAGCAGCCCAATTCACAATAGCCAAACTATGGAAACAGCCTTGATGTCCATTAGTTGATGAATGGATAAAGAAAATGTAGTATATATACACAATGGAGTTTTATTCAGCCATAAAGAAAATGAAATCATGTCATTTGCAGGAAAATGGATGGAACCACAGACAATCATGTTAAGTGAAATAAGACATACTCAGAAGGTTAAGGGTCATGTTTCTCTCATATGCGGAAGAAAAATGGGGGTGGAACTCATGAAGATCAAAAGGAGATCAGTAGCTGAAAGGGACCAAAGGGTAGAAGGTGGGGAGGGAGGGGAACGTGCTGGGGAGTGATATAGGCCAAATTATACTATTATACTGTGTACTGTGTGCATGTACGAATATGTAACAACAAATCACATCATACACATAACTAGAACGCACCAATTTAAAAAATGTGGAGAAAAAGATTTATCCTTTATGCTTTGATATTTGAGATTTTGTCAAATACAATCCTGCAAATTAAAAAGAAAGAAAGAAAAAAGACTTCTGTGGATGGTTGTGGTGATAGTTCTACAATAATGTGAATTGAATGTACTTAATGTCACTTGAACTGTATACCTAAGCATGGTTAAGGTGGTTACTTTTGTTTTTTTTTTTTTTTTTTTTTTTGGTACTGAGGATTGAACTCAGGGCTCTTTACCACTGAGCCACAGCTAAAGCCCTTTTTTATTTTTTATTTTCAGACACAGTCTTGCTAATCTGCTAGGGCCTTGCTAAATTGCTGAAGCTTCCATCAAACTTTTGATCCTCCTATCTCAGCCTGGCCTTTGCTGGGATTACAGGTGTGAGTGACCACACCCAGCAAGATGGTAAATTTATGTCATGCCTTTTGTTCCAGTTTAAAAAATAAGATATTTGCCCATTTAAAGCATGCAATTCAGTGTTTCTAGAGTATTTATGGTTGTGCAATAATCATCACCATAATTCCCTTAATCCCTACCCCCCAAAACCTTTTGTATCCTCAGAAGTCTCAGGGGAGGGGAGGATCTATTTTTAACAGGCCAGGGGTGTCCTGCCCTATTTTTCTAGGATTTGACACTCATAGATTCTTTAAAGAGCCCTTAGAGATTTAGTTTGAGCTCCTCAGATGAAGAAATTGAGACTCAGAAGAGCAAAACTTCTTGGCAAAGGTCAAACAACTAACCTGTGGCAGCGCCAGGTTTTTGATGTCTTGTGAAGTTATTTTTCCATAACAAAAATGCTGTGTCATTCACTTCCTTCCAACTGATGCTGACAATAGATTCTTGGTATGGAGAAGATGTTACCCTCCCCTGCTGTGGACAGCTGGGCTCCTTTCTGCAGCCTCCCTTCTCACCCTTCTGAGCCAGGAAGCAGAGAGCAGTACAGCGGGGAGAGTGAAGTACAGCGGGGAGAGTGAAGTACAGCGGGGAGAGTGAAAATCTGCGTTTGTGTTTAGTAATGTTCCCTCCTGCTTTAACTGTGTCAGAAGAGTTATAATGAGCTTTATTGAGAATAATGTCTCAGTCTCTCCCAGAATATTTGGAAACAGAGTAAAGCCATGGCTTTACTTCTGAAAGATGTGGTCTTCTGTGAAGGTGAGAGGGGTAACTGGTAGCAAACATCAGTAGCTTGTGGCAGAAATGTCAATGTCTTGGGCTGGAATGGGTGGTCATTTTGTCCTTGGTGGTCTGGTGGAAAGCATCAAAGAGTGGGTGATTTGGTGCTTTGCCTACTTAGGCTTCTTATCTGCTTACAGTAGCGTTTAGGCCCAGCAGAGACATGGTCAGAGCTGTCACTGGAAAAAAACTTGGGGTCGGGGGCGAGGAGGACATTAAGTGAGTGCCTTCAAAATATGTTCCTGTGTTCCAATGTTCCTGGTTAACTGAAGCATTCTCAACTGCCATTGTTTCCTGGAGGGCTGGGGGAAGGGTAGAGAGGCTCTATGATTGCTGAACATGCAGAATGAGAAACCAAGTAATAGAGGCCCTGGAAGATCACATAACTGTAGACTGTGTGTCCTGAAGCCTAATCATGGTGAGACTGGCTGGGCCCCTGGTTTCCTCAACCATTTGGATTCTTTAGGCATTTGATCTGGTCCTCCTTAACGCTACATAGGCCCCTAGGAGTGCTGGGAATTCATCCAGTCAGGCCACTCAAGAGGCAGGAACTCCGGTGAGTTTCCAAGGGATGAGACAAACCTGACTGGAGAGACTGTGGAGCACACAGACAGGATCACTTATTTAAAAACTCCTAGTGCCTAGCAGAGTGCCTGGCACATCTGTTTAATGAGTGAGTGAGTAGGAACATTTGACATCAAATGATGCACTGTTCTTTACAAAGTGATTTATTTCCCATGCATGAACCAATCCTCACAAATGCCCCTACTTTACTCCTGAAAGGGAGGCAAGACTGCTTTACAGATGAGGTCACATAGCTGGAGGTTGGAGAGGTGGCTTCCAGATTCGACATCCATTGGCATTTTTATATAGGTGCCTTATTGAGACTACCCTTCCTAATGGACTAAGAAAGAGATATGAATAAGGATTCAGATGGACAAAGGTGCTTCTGTATTCTGTTCCTAAATCTGGAGTAGACCTATTTTCCTTCTAAATCTCTCAATAACATTATTTGCTACTATTTTAAACTCAATTCAATTACATTATGAGTTAAACAGAATTTAGAGGCCAGTCTGGTAAACTGGTGAATATAGTTTGTAGTAGCTATTTCCTGATATAGATTTGGCATGATAACAGTATTGTTTCTAATACAGATTTCGGTAATTTTCAATTAACTAGATTGTAGCTTTATGGCCCTGCTCTTCAAGAAACACATGTTCAAACATTCTCACTGCTTAATGAGATCCTTGTTCCTGTTGAACTTCTACGACCTTATTGGAAATCAATGATTGCTTCTGCTCTTCAAAATGCAATGTTGAAAAGACCTAGATGAAATCATTCTACGAAATGGTTTGAGATTGCAGGATGTGGAGAGCATGCTGTAATTAAAATGAATGCTTCTCTTTGGGAGATATACCATGTTTTAACTCTGCGTGCACAACTGTGCAAGAGGGGATTTCTCTGTGCAGAATTATCTTGCCCCAACAATTCGCATGCTCACAGGACTCCTGACAGCAGGTATCTCCTAACTCCTGGGCAGCAGCAGAGCTGAAGCCAGGAAAGAGAGCTTTCCTTTCCTAGCAACTGTTGCTAGGAGGCGTGGCTTCGGGGTCTTCGAGGGCGCGTTCGGCGGCCCCTTCCTCCCCCACCCTCGTGGACTACACTTCCCGTGATGCTCCAGGGTGGTCTCCGTAGTGACGCACTTGGTGATCGCGGAGGGAGGGAGGGGCGGAGGGAGGGCGGGGGCGGCGGCTGCGCGGGGGCGGGGGGGACGCTCTCCCCCCGTCCCCTGCTCGCGCTCCGGCAGCCTCCGCCGCCATGTTGGTTTGAGAAGCGATGACAGGCGGCTGCGACGTGTGGGACTGAAAAGTGGAGGAGGGGGAGGAGGAGACACAAAGCTCTGAGTGGGAACCATTCCTGGGTTGAGAAGAGGGAGGACCCGGCCGCTTCCGGGGACCTGCCGAAGTCGGCGTCGCCGCAGCTCGCGAGGCCGGGGAGGGGAGAGGAAGGCGGAGACGGGGTGGGAGGCGGAGGCAGCGGAGGAGCGCCGAGGAGCCGGAGACGATGCGCCCCGACCTCCGCTGCTGCCCGGAGGTGCCCGCGGCCTGAGCCCGGAGGGGCGGTGGGTGTCCCGCCCGCCTCGAGCGCCCCGCGGTCGCCGCCCGGTTCCCTGGCCCGCCGCCCCCGGCTTGCGCTCCGGCTCCCAGCTAGTTAAATGCCCTTGAGCGCGGGTTTCCGCGGTCCGGCTCTCCGCCCCGGCGGCGCGAGTTGAGCCGCTCCCCGCGCGGCGCGCGGCCACTCACGGCTCACGCGTCGATGTGTAGCTACATAGTTATCTATGCACATCCGCGCCGGGGCATTTCTCGCCTGCTTAATGAGGACCTGACTCGGGAGCGAGTGTGAATCATTGCTGGGGCTGGAAAGCAGGAAGGAGCATTTAACCCCCTCCCACCCCGCTCCATGTCCGTGTGTCACTCGGCTCGGTCCACCTGGCGCGGCCGGTCCTGGGGCTGCTGCTGCTGCTGACGACGACGACGACGACGGGGGCTGCCGCTGCTGTCCCGAGAGTTTCCTCTGGCTCTGGCCACTCGGCTCCCGGGGATTGTTCCGCTTCGCACCAGAACCTTGGCTAGGCCGGCACTTTGGCTCCAAAATAACTTCTTATTACTTTTCCCCCGCTCCGGAAAGCACATCACAAACCAATCAAAATTGCGAAGGTTTATTTTTGTAGCTTGAAGACTTCTTTTTTGTTTGTTTTCTGCGTAAACATCTGGGTGTATCTCAAACGGCAAGATGTCCAGTAATGTCCCGGCGGATATGGTAAGTAAGCGATGTTATGGCATTCTGATTTAATTGTGGTTTCCAATCTTATTTAATCAGAAAGGACACAGGCGTGGGGCGACGGTCTGTAGGGGACTCTCGAAAAGCCACCGTGCTGGGAGATTTGGAGAAGTTGGTGCTTCTGGTTCCCCCTTTGAGAAAGTACTGTTTTTAACATAGGCTTTCTCGTTTGACTGTTTTCTAAGTCATTGAGGACAACGGAGAAATAGGGAAATGTAGCTGGGGCTTGAAGTGGAGAAAACATCTCCCTGTTTGCTGGAAGCCTCTGGACACTTGTATTTTAACGCTTCTGCAAACGTCAGTGACGGTGGGCAGAGCCGAGGACGGGCGTCCGCACTGGAATCACAGGTAGACAAGGAGACGGGATCTTGCTCAGTGACATACATGAGAGCATTAGTGCGTAGGTACAGAACTGGTATTTTTCAAGAGCTGGGATCTCTTGAAGAAAAAAGTACAGTAGAATTTGCTGTGGGCTTTTTGGAATGTCGGTGAGCAAGGGCAACGTACGCATTTTTTAAGTTGTTTGGAAATGTTCTCAGTTCAAGGCTGGCCATGTATTGATACTTTATATGAATATTCCAGAGCTTTTTAGTGACATAGTGAGCCTTGACTACTGAGCATTGAGAACTTGAAACAAAAAGTACTCTTGTTTATTGCGGCTTTTCATCTGGTTTGTAAAGGTTAAGGTTTTCAGTCTTGACTAAACAGTTACTGTGTAGCTTTGCAGAGCTGCGAGGTGGTTTTGTGGGAGTGTGAAATTACACTTTGCAGTCCTAAGGACAAACATAATGCAATTAACAGGAAGATGAATAATCCTGTTTAGGAAAGAATTGAAGTTAATGTAATGGTGCTCACTTATATTAAGTTGACATTTGAACGTTTGTGTATTCCAGTAAAAAGCAAAACAAAACTGAACTTTGCTGATGATTAAATTTTAAAATGTCAAGTATTTCTATGGGAGGAAACCTCCCTTATAAATTTTAAAATAAGAAATTGTGCATTTTGACCTTGGTATAAAGGCATTTGCTCATGTTGGAGATCGCATTTAATGTGCTATTTAAATGCAAAGGAACCTCAGCACTGCATCTCCTGGGTGGCCACACTGCAGCCTTACACTTTGTTTCCTGAGTCTTAAAACTCGTGCCTTGTCCTGTTAGTTTTCCCTGGCCTCCTGGTGTGCACACATGAGAATAGTCTCCTGCCTGGTTAGAGTGGCTGACATGGTTTCCTCTACACAGCTCTTGGAGTTGCCTGGAGAGGTCTCTAGACAGTGCTTGGAAATGTTATTTCCCTGTTTGATGAGTGATCTGTGGGCTCATCGCCTCTAGCAAAGATTTGCTCTCTCTCAAGCCTCCATTTTATATCTTCATGCACAGTACAATATATGTTCACCTAAGTACTATGTATCTGTCACAGAAGTTGTAATGAAATAAATTTGAGTCTTTAAAGAGAGCCACTACTTTCTTTAGGCCCAGTGGTGAAGAAAAGCTGGAATGTGTGTAGCATCAGTCACAAATTGAGATGATTTGGGGAATGCTGTTTCTAAGTCAGAGAGAGATTGGAAGCTACTATTGAGATGGGGCCTGGGAAATAGGGGCAAGGTTTTATTAATAGCTACAGTTATAAAATATAACAACTTATCTGTTTTAGACTGTATGTTAAGGCCTTGTTAATTCCGTGGTGCTTTGAGATCCCTTGATTAAAGGTGATATGCAAGGGCAAAGCAGTATTATGTAATAAACATATAATGGCCCAGTGATGCTCTGTTACTGAGGTATGAACAGCTTAGATTGTTGAGTTTTTTTTTTGTCTCAGGTTCAACTTGTTGTAGGTTGCTTTTTGCTTCATAAAAGCCTTTTAAACCTTCATTTGATATTACTTATTTTGCTTTAAAAAGTGCCTTCATTAGATATATCTTAGAATTCCCAACTTTTTGAAATATAACAAATAATTGGTTAGAAATTGTTGATTAAATGTTTTGTATTTATTTTTCATACCCATAATTGACAATTGAGTTTGCACTCATGCCTTAAAGCGAGAACATTTAACCACTCTGAATTTGAAAAGATGGTCTCTCCACTCCCACATCTTTCCACAAACTAACATTTCCCTTACAGCATAACTCTAAATCCATTAGGATCCCCGCTGTTACCATCCTCGGTACTTTCTAGCGTGAATATATACATTTTGTTAGGTGCGGTAAAATGTTATGCTAAGTGTTGACAGCTAACATGTATCATTTAGAAACAAATATGCTCTTTTACATTTTAATGGTGCTTGTCAAGTGATTAGGAAATCCTGTTGGGGAGTTGGGGTGGGGCAGTGAAGTTATAACCCCCGTCATGTTTTCACTAGTGATAATTCTTTCTTGAGCTGCAGTAATTGCTAAATCAATTGATATTTTTGGTAGTCTTATGGCTGTGATTGTTACTCATGTTAAAACTGATTTTTTTTAAGCATCTGTTTTTGTTTTGTAAGTAGAACTCATTTAAAATGTTTTTAAGCATTCAGTTTTTGTGTTTACTATAGAAGTCTCCCTTTTTGTGACCCATACTTACTCAGTTTTTTGAAGGGGATTGTGGCCTCTGTAGTACTAAAAAATAATTTGCAGTTGGTACTTTTCCAATCAACATTCTATAATATCCTACAAATATTATAAATGTGTTTATATGAAATGCTTGTTTTTCCTTTGCTAAGAATGAGACTGAACTAGATTTACTAACATCTCACTGTGGTAGCAAATATAAAAGAAATTTGACAGTATCTGAATAGTATCATTACAACATGTTGTATTAAAATGATTCATTTCCATTATTTTTTTTTCAGCCAAGATCATAGTTTATGACCAGGGCAATATTCATTGTTTTAAGTATAGCATGACTATGTTAACAATTCTAGGTTTTCTGTAAGAAGACATTTATCATTGATGTTAGACCTAAGAATAGATAGATAAGGTAGTAATTTTACTCTCTGGATTGGGAATTAACAAGAGATGCATTCTTGTATTTATAGGAGTGGCGTATACAACATTTGGGGTACTATTGAGGGCTTTGGACTAAAATTATGCTTTATGATATCTAGTACAATAATAACTGTACCAAGGAGAAAATTGAGGACAGCGGTGAAACATTGCTTGTATCTGAAACAGTGTATTTGATAAAACAGTTAAAAGCCCTGAATCTTTAAAAACAATTAATGAAGAAATTACTGCATATGTAATAACTTGTATTCTGAGGGTAAATGACAATTTTTTGTTGTTGTTATTTGTTTTAGTATGTCTTATGTATTTAGTATTAGAATATTTTTATTGTAATTTTTATTATGTCTCTTCCATTCATGGAAGAAATATGGGGGCCCTCTTGTGGACAGGAAATTACTGAAATCAATTTCCTTTCAAAGTAAACTTTTATCACTTTTTGAGTTAAAGATGAAAAAGATCCACAGGACAGAAAAATTCTAACATTGAGAAAAGTGTTTTGAAATCTGATGCCAAAAGATTTTTTCTTATTTATAGCTCCTTTTTATTTTTCTTTTGCTAGACTATTTCAGGTCTAAGTTGGGAGGTTTTAAGAAGCTAAAGAGTTAATTAAGTACTGTTTACATATATGTACGTGAATAGATGAATAGTTTAATGAATAATACATTTCTGTTGAATACTTTTCTAAATTGATTTACTTAAATATCTTGTATTTGATGTTTTGAATTAGATTTTTTTTAAATTGAGAAAAGAAATTATTTCCTTTAGCTCTGAGCATCTTCTTTCCAGCTCACATCCCTCTCATCTGTGAAATATTTTATAGTTCATTCTAGCCAATAGTGGACTTTCCTCCCTGTGAATCATTTTTCTCCAGTGTTTTTGGCATTCTTATGCTGATATGAAATTTATATGGACATAAGTATCTTATTTTTTTGTATCTTTCATTTTTTTCTAAAACAATAGACATTTACAAACTGTTGAGTGACTCTTGACTCATCAAGTGTTGCTGTCTTTGTTATGGAGAAAGTAAATACTGTTCAGTACTATTACTGTTAGAAACTGAAGTGTGTGATGTCTGCCTCTGTTGTCAATTTGAATATGAAAAATCTTTTTAATATTAAAGCTTGAGGTTATTTTAAATTAGTGGATAAAATATTGATGACACTACTAGTTTCCATAATATGTCACAGTAAATTTGTTTTAGGAGACTGATATATCCGTTTCTTAAATATACTCTGATTTTTAAAAAAAAATTTCAATAATTAAAATACATGTATATGTTCATTTATATCTGCTCTTTGAATTTTAATTCCTCTTGTTCTGGGAAAGAAATTGAAGCAGAATTGATAGTATGTGGACACCTGGGTAATAAGTCATTCTGAATTAGTGAATTTTATGAATACATAAAGATTATGTTTTGAAATAGCTTTATGTAATAATTTTGGATTATAACCTTATTCATTTAAATGGAATATGCTATGTTGTAGTTTAGCTTATTTTTGGTGACATAGAGCCATCATTTAAATAATATTGAGTCTGTTCAATTGTTTATTCAAATTTAAGTAATACAGCAGTATTGTTTAAGCTATAGCTGGGGCTCCTAGCATTTAGAGGTGAGGCAAGTTAATTGAGGTCTGGAATAAAAATATCAGAACTTTTGTTTATTTTGTGTCCGGAAGGCTGAGGGGGGAGGCAAGCTTTTGAATTAACATATGGAGGCTCTGAGATTTTCCTGGATCCACATACAAGTGGTCAAAGTGAGTGTGGCTTACTAAGGGAAGAGGTGGGGATTTTGTAATGTGGAGGCTAATAACAGCACCATGAGTTAAAGTTTTGCAATTCTTCTATTATATAATTACTTTAAAAATATTTTAAGAAGAATCTATGATACTTAGAATGAGGTGGCAAAGTTTCCTGAAAAGAACTTTTTGAATTGTGGAACTCAAAGATGAATTAGACAATTTTATTACGAAGGGTGATAGTTGTACATGTGGATCTGTTCTTTCATGAGAGGCTATAATTAGTATGTTATCTAAGCAGATATTTTTGAGAAAAAAAACAGTAAGTTGTCTCTTTATAAGCAATACTGACACTTTAACCCTAAGTGAGAAAGTACCTGCTGTTTAGGATAAACTAATGTTATGGAGAGAGCATTTTGAAAGCATGTTTAGTTATTTCCAATCTATTGAAAATCTTCCTTGAAGAGAATTGCAGTGGACCTCATTTATTGGAAACACAAAAAAAAAAGCAAAACATTTTATTTCACAAAAACATCTGACAGTAAAATCAAAATGTTAATAACATTGTGTCAGATGTATTTTAACAAAGACTTTTGCCTATTTGGTGATAGAATGGAAAAGCAGTATGATTTAGTAAACTAGTAAATAACATTTTCTATATGAATCTATACATCTTTATGAACTAGATTTTTCAGTTATGACTTAAAACAGCTCTTAAAATCAAGTGTCAAAATAGAACTTCGTGAACTAGGAAACCAAGGTTTTTTTTCCTTTTTTTTAAGTAGACACGTCCAATAATAGTACTTTAATTTAATATATTAATAGTGATATTTTGGGTCTGAAGCTGTGGCTCAGAGGGTAGGCACTTGCCTGGCACGTGTGAGGATGCAGGTTTGAACCCCAGCACCAGGTATACAACAAAGTGTCAGAACAAAAGCCAAAGGAAAAACTAATTAAAATTGGTTCTCTGTTTCTCTGGACTGTCCCCCTCTCTTTTTATTTTATTTTTTTTTTAAAGAGAAAGGGACAGTGAGAGAGAGGGCGTGGGAAGGAATCAATTTTATTTAGTTTTTCATGTGACTTTTATTGCTTTAACACTTCGTTGTGTACATGGTGCTGGGATTCAAACCTGCCACCTGCGTCCTCATGCAAGCCAGGGAAGTGCAGCAAGAGCTGAGCCATCACCACTCCAGGGAACAGCGCCCACCCCCCTCCCAACTCTCTCTTTAAAAAAAAAAAAAAATCTTTTTCTTAGATGTAAATTCATATTCAAAATAGGTAATAGTTAAAATAATAAAGTAAAAATTAAAGCTTTTATTTTGTTTTAGTATGTTTTATAAGGTACATATATAATACATGATTTATAAATGAATATAAATATACTGGGGGTATGTACTCATTTATTTTATAGTTGGGATGTTCAGTTAAAAAATGGCTTCTAGATTTAATGATTTTCCAATTTCTGAGCATTTTAACTCATGTTTGATATTGGTAGTTTTCTGCCTTTTGCCTTGAGCAGATATTTGTTTCGGTGACAGTATGCTTGCCTGTTCTCTTCTATTTACAGTTGCGGATCCTAATCTGCAATTGATGTAGAAACCAGTGTTCTAAAGTATGTGTTAAAAATGAAAAGTGTTTGATAGGATATTCATTATAGTAAAGTCAGGTGCCCAATAGGCTAGTAGCATGGTCTTTATTTTATGGACTTGATCATACTTATTTTGGTTTCTTAAAATTTTTATTCAGGGGCCTTATTTTCTGGTTCTTCGCTGCACTGTGTTTTGCAGAGGTAGGGTGGTGTTGGTTTTGTTTGTTTTGATGCTAAAAATTTAACTCTGGGCCTTGTGCATATGAAACACAGGCTCTCCCAGCCCCTCAGATTGTACTTTTTTTAAAAGACAGAATCTCACTATGTTGCCCAGACTGGCATCCAACTCCTGGCCTCAAGCCATCCTCTGGCTTCAACCTCAGGCCTCAGCCCCAGAATAGCTGAGGCTATAGGACTATGCCACCATGCCCAGGGAAATAAAAGGACTAAGTAGAAGATTTAAAAAATAAAATGGCATTTGGGGAGAGAATGACTGTTTTGTACTTGGTACTTATCAGGCAGGTGCTTCACATTTTTTCTATGATAGCATTTTATTTAATCTTCATAGTGAGCCTGCATAAGGATAGTTGATATATGGATAAAGAAAGTGCTAATAATACCCACCAGATGAAGACCTCCAGGAATGCATCTGTAGTAAGAAGTTAGGTTTAGTGATTTCCAGCAATGAAGAGCACTTGTCAGGGGAACCATGCAGAGTCTCAGAAGGGAGGAGAGGAATTTCTAGGGTTAGGGTTATGCTGAATGATTTAAATTGGACCAGGGGAAGCGGAGAGTCCTGGATTGAAGTGAAGGTGGGTCTTTCAATAGTCTTTGCTTAAGAGACAGGGGAAATGAAGGGATCTGGGTAAATCGATGTCGAAAGTGATAATCACTCAGAGGAAAAGATTGTTATTTTTGAGTTGATTTGTGGCCTTGGGAGAGAAACTTTGTTACCTGTTGGTCTTCTGTTGGCCTTACCTGTATTTCAGACATCAAAATGTGATGATCAAGAGCTTATTCTTTTTATTTTCTCACAAACTAGTTTCAGAGAGGGTAAGGTACTTGAGGTCACATAGCTAGGAAAAAGTTTAGTTAGGATAGGAGTTTGGGTCTGATAGCGTAGTGATAAACATTCTGCACCTTTTCCACTGGCATACCTGAGTGAACTGCTAAATCCCTCAGGCACATTCTTGTATGTTGAATGCTTCTGCTTGTGTCCCAACACCTTGCTTCCTGTAGGCACTGCTGATTAGCTTGCATTAGCCGTAGTAGAGATAAAACTTATTTTATGTATGCTTGTAATATATAACTATATAACCTCTAGGTTGGAATGACTTTAATGAAGGTTGGTTGTCTTTCTAATTGCTAAAATTAAAGGGAGTTTCTTTAAACTTGTTGGAATTTTGTGTACACATTTGTTACACAATAGAATTTTCCTATAACCTGGCCTCTTTGAATGATTTATATATGTAGTAAATAAATGGACTTTGTAAAAGATTTTATGCTTTCAGGGCATTTAGTTTTTGCCTTCATACTTAACTATTTATTTTTTAAAAGTTTTTTTTTTTTTTAAGAGAGGACAGTGAGAGAGAGAGAGAGAGAATGAATCAATTTTTATTGAGTTTTTCACTTGGCTTTCCTTGCTCTGATACTTAGTTGTGTATGTGGGTGCTGGGGTTTGAACTGTGTACTTGCACATGCCGGGTAAGTGCCGTAACTGCCGTAACTGCCAAGCCACCACTCTAGCCCCTTAACTGCTTATTTTTGATGCAGATTCTTGATTGATTGAAATCTGGTAGCTGTTTTTGTCGTCTTTTGTCTATGGACAATTTTCTGACCAGATTTTTTTCTATTACTTATATGACTAGATTTTGAGAAGAAAATGTTCTTCCTACTTGAAAATTTCTGAAGTTGGGAATTATATCTCACTTATGTACTTAAATTAAGATGGCAATTCATTGCGTCTAGACAAAATGTTCTCGTGATATATTTAATTTTATTAAATATAAATTTATTGGTTTTGCCCTAGAAATATTCCTTTCTTTTTCATTTAGTCACAAATAATGAATATCACCCATTCAAATGTATATGAAACCATTTTATAATTTTGAAATGATTCTGGTGGAAATATATTTGCTATATTCTATATTCATGAGCATTGTCTTAGTCCCTTTTCTGATGCTGTAACAGAATACCATCCACAGAGTAAAGGAAAGAAGGAAGGGAAGAGAGTGGGAGGCTGAGCAGAGGAATAGGGAGCTGTAACTAATGTACTCCTTGATAATGACCTTGGTTCCTAGTGCCTCCATGACCTAATAACTTCTAAAAGGTCCTGTCTCTCAACCGTGTTGCATTAAGGATTGAGTTTCCAACACATGAATTTGGGGGACACATTCAAATAATATCAGACTTTTTAAAGCTACTATTAATAATTATATAATGGATATTCTGAAACATATCTCTGTGCATTGTCTGATTATTCTCTTAGGATAAAATTCTTAGGAATATAGCTGCTGTGCCAAAAGGTATATATTAATTTTTGGTGATGTGGTGGGTGGGGAAGGATACATATTTCCTAATTATAAAGCATCCTTGATTTTCTGGATAAATCTGGGCTTTTCAATATGCATTGTTCTTTTAATATACTAGATAATGCTTCATTTAAAATGTTTGCATTTTCATTCATGGAAAAGATTGACTAGCAAT